>CATIWF010018384.1:0-31177 GCA_949630135.1 Balakata baccata | reverse complement strand
TTCAGATTCAAGGATGCCAGCTCTTCAGATGTTGGAGTAACTTCCTTTACAACATTTTTCATGACCTTGCCCTCGTTTTTATTATTATATGTACCAACATTGCTGTTTGAAGCATTCACAGCATCAGTTCTGATGTCATTTAGAGCTGGCTGCGTAGTCTTCCTGGATCTTGATCTTCTGAAAGGGAAAGGTCAAAGTCTCCAGCTTCCACTAGTAGTAACAATGGCTTTTGATGGATCCCCTACAAGAGATTGCTTAACTCGATCAACAGGTATCATGCCCTTCAGTTCAAATATGTTTTCACTTCCAAATGCTACAATTCCTAAAACAATAGGAGCAGCTGCATCCCATGAGAAGTAATGGCCACCAATTCTAACAACAAGCCTACTGTTCTTCACGATTTTAGGACCTAGAGAAGCAAATTTATCTATTTCCAGTTTTTCAGCATCAAATGATTGAGAAGCAGCTTCAGCTCCCATTCCTTCATATAGCAAGTGTTTGCAAAGAGATAGCTCTTCATACAGCAGAATGCAAGCGACTTTTTCATGGTTTCTGCATGAGAATTTAAACACCTATAACAACTAACAAATTAAACAACTGTACCAGTGCGTTTTTAATTGCAAAATAAAAAGAAAATGAAATAACAATGATTTAGAGACAATTACTTTTAAACTGAAAGAAAACTTATTCCTATAAGGAGGATATATCACATAGATTTTCTGAAATTGAAAAGATTTTATTGTCTGCATGCAGCAACAGAATACATGCTTGCTATGACAACCATGATTCCTTTAATTTATGAAAGAACAATGATTTGGAGACATAATCATTTTAAAATTGAAAAAAAAAATAGTATTCCTATAAGGAGGAAACATCAACAAATTTTATTAAATTGAAAACATATTATTGTCTGCACACATCAACAGAATATCACTTTATAAGGGAACCATGATCTAGTTAAAATTCAAATTATATGACAACTTTCATTTCAGTGCATTGTCCTATCAGCTTGAAAGCCAAGCAAGCCGACAAAATAGATGTGCTTACAGCAAACATTCAAGTAGTCTTACCAACAGCAGGATTATCGGCACCATCTTTGATATCTTCCAGAACTTGAGTATCTTCATTATCAGAATAACCCTGTGCTGACTGATTTTCATTGGCTGTATCTGAATTTGTATAATGTGTCTCATTCTTACCCTGCAATTTCCACTCCATGGATTTTGAATTCAAGTCCAGCGAATGGCTTAGAGGATGGTGGAGATCCTCTGTGCCCAGATTATCAATGTCAGAACACAAATTGGGTAATGATCCAGCCAGCTGCGCAACTTCTGCACCGGGGTCAGTATGACATCTGGTAATATGAATCGAGCTTGAAATTACTTTTGAATTTTCTGTCAAATTTTCAAAATTGTGCAATCCATTCATTTGAATGAAGTTTTCTTCATGAACAGCATCTGGAAAATTTGACTCGCCCTGAATTTCTTTGACTTCAAAGTCATCAACATCATTAAAGATAAACTGTTCTTCCTCTGAAATCTCTGAAACTGGAATGCTAGCTGTTTCTGTTCTAAGTTGTTCTGAATCACCGACTCCAGAGACTTGTTGCTGGTGATCTTCTTCCCAATATGTGCTTTATCTTGAGTTTGATCAACTGAGTTGCTATAACCAGAAATGGAGCTGATGCCATTGGACTTGTCTTCAGCCAAATCAATTGCAGGGCCTACACAGACCATGTCAGTATAGGATGTTTTCACAGCCACTGGCAGTGCAAGATTCGCTGTATCATTGCCATGTATAGATGAAGAAGATGGATTTGTTTGGCGAGGACAGACATCACAACACCCAATGTGTTTTCCCTCCAAATGTAAATCCTCTGCTTGATGTTTACCTGGATCCTGAATGAAACTTATATCACTTCAGTGGCGAAAACCGGAAATTATCCAGTGTAGTAGTTCATATCAATTAAAAACGGGATATTTCTTAATTTATTTTATTTCCCTAAACTATTTACCATTTTGGGGTATATTTTGAAAAATTTCCGAATTTATGATTGTTTGAAAAAAAATTCCGAATTTGTGGCAACACGCGCCAGTCGAACTAGCGTGCGGTACTATTCATTGGAAGTGGCGCACCACATTCCACGTGCATGCTTTTGCATGCATGAAGGTCCATTTTTTTTTTTAATTTTTTTATTAAATTTTGTTAATTATCTTATAAAAAATTACAATACAATTTATAAATTAGATTTTGATAAATTATATTTAGTAATAGTTAATAAAAATTCAGGAAATAAATTAAATTAATAAATTATAAATTAAATCATTTAGAATTTAATTATAAATTAAGTAAAATTTAAAAAATAATAATTTATAAAAAAATTTAGGAATAAAAATGTAGAAAAAATTTATAAAAATTAAATTTTTTTTCACGCATCATATAAAATTTTACCCACATTATTATTATTATTATTTGCCTCATATATTTTTTTTAAGTTAATCCGTATTATTATTATTAATTGTTTGTTAATTAAATTTTGATTAATTTAAAAAAAAACTATTGCCTGCATTGAATTGAAGTGGCGCCACGTGGTCTGTGTGCACCACTTCAACCGGTGTTCTACGTGTACTATTTAGACTGGCGCACGTCACCTAATTATTTTTAAAATCACTATAAATTTGTAAATATAATTTTTAATCACCCTAGTTTAAGAAATATCCCCAGTACAGAAGGGGGTGGCATGATATTTGGCAGTGAAGGAGGCTCGATATCCGGCTTCGGCAAAGGAGGCAGGTTATCAGGTGGCGGTTGAATAGAAGGCTTCCCAGGCTTTGGCGTTGGAATATCAGGAGCTGGTGGCGATGGGATAGGTGGCCGTGGAAAATCCGGCCCTGGATTGGGACCTGGACTCAGCGGTGGAGGGTCGGCCACATCATCAGTTTTTGCTGGAGGGACAGGAGTGATTGGGTTTTTATTAAACTTGTTGTAATTGCAGGCTTAGATGAATAAAATTGGATAGAATTTTTCATTAAACATGACCTGCAGATTGGTACAGTTTTACCCATGATTTTGACCGGTGAGACGGACATTCTTGTTCATTCTTCTTCTTCCTTGAGAAGTTTTCTTTAAACGTGGAGCTGAGCAACAACCACCTGCATTGGCGGTGAGTCTATATGTAGTATAGATTTCAATTATAAAAATATATACGTAATATTAAAACAACAAAGAAAATTGTTTAGGAGTAAGTTTTTATATTTTGAAAATAAATTGTATCATTAATAGTATTTTTTTTTAATTTAAATAGTATTTTTGGTATAAGGACCAACATTTCTAAATATATTGAGTAAAATTTCTTTAATAAGTTTTATTTCATTTTGTCCCATATAATTAATATTTATTTAAAAAAATAAATAGCTTTTATTATAAGAAAAGATAAAAGTATTTTTAGAGAAATACACTAATAAAAATATATGAAAAATGTATAAAAGTACATTAATTACAATTACAATAGATTAAAAAGTTTGGCTTTCTAGATATATATAGTTAAACTCGCTCTCTATTTCAAAATTTAGCAATAAAAAAAGTGTATTGAATGTGCTTTTTATTGTATAGATTTTTAAAAATAAAGAGTTTGAATTAAATAATTAAGATGCTCTAACACAATTAAATTAATCATATTCAATGTATGTCACTAATCACTTATTTTATTAGTATCCACTTGTTAAAAATAATAAAGTCTATTTAATTATAATTTAACTATAACAATAGTCTTTAAAAAATAAAATATTACTATTTATTTCTTGTAATTTAACATAATATACTATTATTTTATGATATTTAAAAAATATATAATTTATCCCGTGTAATTTTACATAATATACTAGTATCCTAAAATTTGAAAATTATAATATTTACTTCTATAGCTTAATATAATAAAAAAAGAATATTCTCTTTTCCTTATGAGATATTAGTACAATAATCTAAACTTATAAGAATATATTAGTATAATATATCAAAATTCTAGAAAATAAAGAATATAATTTTTAAATCTCATAAAATATTAGTGTATTATATAAAATTACTGTATAATTTTTAAATTTAAGAGATAATTTTTAAAAAAATTATTGGCTCCGATGACCCACAACTTGGATCCACCTGCTGAATGGATTGGGAAATCGAAGGACAGATGTAGCCATACAGGTGAGTGGCAGTAGTGGTGGCTACTGCTTAATTATGCCCACGTGTGTATAATCTTGGAACTGTATATAAGCTTAAAACCATGTCTGCTTTTTCTAATGGATATACTTGCACTCTTTAAAAAAAAAAAAAAATTATATGAAGATTACTATTAATACTTTCTTTTATAATTTTTATCCTAAAAAAAGTTACGTATTTTTTATTTATAAAATATTAATATTTTTATAATAAAATTTGATATCTTATAAAAAAGTATTAGGCTAATATTATTTTTTTATCAGAAATATATAAGAGAGTACTCGCGTTTGAAAGCACGAAATTAAGAATTAAACTTTTCTTTTGGGATCTAAAATATTATTAAACGAAATTGCAGCTAACTGTTAATGAGAATTCAAATGAAAATTTTATAAAAATACCAAAAAATAGGTACATATTTGTATTTTTACCGATGCTAAAAGATTTTTTCAATGTTATCAAAAAATAACTTTCTAAAATTACAACAATACCTAAATCTCAAAATATGCTCAGACGGTATATTTTTAGTATATCTTGGTGATATCTTTGTTCAATTTTCAATAAAAAAACGAAAACAATTAAATCATTAAAGAATAATAATAGAATTCAATTCAAATTCAGAACATCACAAAAATTCCAAACAAATAATTTGTTATATTTTTCGGAATATTTTGGATATATTTTGTGGATATCTTTCTTTCGGAATATTATGGATATACTTTGAGGATACCTTGGAAATTTCTTAGGAATACACATGGAATATCTTGGGTATACCTTAGAAATACTTTGAGTATAACTTAAAAATTCTCAAGGAATTCTCTAGGAGGAATTTTCTGGAAATATCTTAGGTGTAAGGTATACATTTGAAAAATCTATGGGAATACCTCAGGTATACCTTAGGGATATTTTGGGTATATTTTAGGAATTCCTTGAGAATTTCCTAGAAGGAATTCCTTATGAATACCTTGGCTATACCTTGAGGATACTTCAGTATACTTTTAAAAATTCCATGAGAATACCTCCAATATATCTTGAGAATATTTTGGATATACCTTTTGAATACTTCAATATATCTTTGGAAATTACATGAGAATATCTCCAGTATACCTTGGTAATTTCATAAAAAGAAGAAGAAAACATACAACCTAAAATATCATCATAATAATCACAAACACATGCCATCATCATCATCATCATTATAATAATTACCTCTTTTGATCTCGTCTCTCTTATAGTAATGTGAACTAAGATGGAGAATTAAGATCCATTTGTTCAAGGACCAGCATTGTCCATGGATAACACCAATTTTATAAACCAATAAATTGATCAATTATTACCTCCCAAAATATCTTAAAATACAAAAAAATTTCAGCTTTTAAGAAAATGTTATGATGTGAGTGAGATATTCATCATTGAGACATTGAAAACAAACAAGTAAAGGCATTTTATACAGAGAGAAAGAGGCAAAAAATAACGATGAGAAAAAAGATGACATCAATGCCAATTTGTAATTGTCAGCGGATTGATTGAAGGATTAAAAAGAAAAGGCTATATCTCAAAGTAAAACATTGCATTACACACACTTGCATAAACCAAAACTAAAATAAATTTCCTAAAAATTTTATAAACCAATTTGTAATTCGACAGCAAACTTTGTACAAATCAACTCTCCTCCAGTGCCATTCTAACAATGAAGTCACCACACTGGCACATAAACCCCGGAATCACATGGTGTAAGGTGGAGCCCTTGTAGTGGAGTAACTTGCCACTCTTGCTAAGAACACCATAGGGTATGAGAAACAGATAGGGTTAGGGTTAGAGAGAAAGAGAAGACGCAATTTAGTTGGCAAGAATGAAAATAATTTTGATAAATATGAAAAAAAAAACGAATGTAATTTCGTAAATAAAATATAAATATAGCTGATAAGTGAAACTTCCTCAATTCAAATCAAGAATTAGGCTTATTAATATGAAGTCTTATATCATGTACCACAGTCCATAAAGCATTATAGACTAAAGACTCATCACATATGTAAGAGGTGGTAAAAGATTTGTAAATAAAACAAACTTACATAGCTATTAAACCACGGTGGCAATTTTGTAAATATTCATCATCTATTTTGTAGCTGTTTTCATTAGTTTCTTGAGAAATGTTCATTTGTTTATTACTAAAAAGTTCATTAGGAATAATTAAAAGATTCATTAATTTATTACTACATGATCATTTTATTTTAAGGCTCTATGTTCATTAGCAATGAAGTAAAATATTCATTAATTTATTAATAAAAAAATTAATGAAAATAATATAATATTTATTAAATTATATACACAATGCATATTCCTCAAGATGATTTAATGAATTTATATTTATAAAAAAAATTGTAAATATTCATCATCCAGTTATTGAAAAATGTTCATTATTTTATTAAGAAATGTTCATTAATTTTATTAAGAAATATTTATTGTGAATAAGTAAAAGTTCACTAGTTTATAATTACTACAAAAATTAAAAAATATATAAATTCATTAAATAATATACACAATGTATCTTCCTCGAGAGGATTTAATGGATTTTTTGAGAAATGATCATTTGTTTATTATTGAAAAATTCATTACGTATAAAGTAAAAATTCATTAGTTTATTATTATATGTTTATTTTATTTCAAGACTCTAGATTTATTAGTAATGAAGTAAAAGATTCATTAGTTTATTGAGAAATGTTCATTACAAATGAAGTAAGAATTCATTAGTTTATTAATAGGTCAATTTGTTTATTGGTAAAATGTTTATTAATTTATTAATAAATGTTCATTTCTTATATTAATACAAGTTCATTTTAATTTTGTGTACACTTAATTTTATGGATATTTTTTTTGTATTTTGATTTGTAAGTATGAATTCATTGAATTATCTTCAAAAAAAACTCAAAACGTAACAAAAAATCGAGACAAAATGCACCGGAAAAATAACAAATCGAAACAAATTGTATATGAAAAAATACAATAACTGCTAATTTTGTTTTAAAATAAAACGAATATTTATCAATAAAATAATGAACATTTTACTAATAAGCTAATGAATTTTTACTAATAAACTAATGAATTTATATTAATAAATGAACATGTGTAAGTTTATTTTATTTACAAAATTGTCATCATAGTTTATTACTATTTTCATACATGTAGGGTCCATAATATTCTGTGGATCAGGGTCCATAATATAATTTGCATATTAATATAGCGTGGGCCTTATAGTAACTTTGCCTGCAAAGATCAGAGTACAAGATAAGATTGTTTGGGCAAATTATTCGATGTAATTGGGTGCAAGTAGCTATATGCTCTATAAATATTAATATATAAGTTTAATTTTAAAAAAAAATAAGGATCAATTTTTTTTATATCCAGGCATGTGCTAATGAACTTTTAGCTCATATAGCTATATGTACTCGAATGTATGGTATAACAATTCGACTGTTTGAGCCCCTTGCCAAGTTTGGAAATAGTATACACCCAAGGTCTTCGCTCTCTGCTAAAGCCATTAATTACAAGAGTAATCTTAAGGACATTCTCATTTTTTTCAGATGTTCTTAAGAGATGTTAGTTTTCTTTGATATATGGCGTCTACTCCAAATGGATTGGATTTTTTCATATAATTTATGCTTTGTCCTGATTCCATCTGATTTCAAAATTTTTTGTATTAGAGATAGAACGAAGACTATATATACATCTCCTGCTCTAATATCCGCCCCAATAATTTTATTCATATTCATATTTATATTATATATATATATACCTATAATATTTATTTATATTTTAACATATATAATTAATAAATTTAAAAATAATAAAATAAGAATATAACATTTATTTATATTAAAAAATATTTTTTATTTAAAAAATTATATAATTAACTGATTAACCAAAACAATAAAAATATAAAATAATTTTAAATAGTAAAAATATAATATATATATATATATATAATAAAAATCAAAAATCCCCGCCCCCATCGGGTGTGGGGATGGGGATGAAAAATATTTTTCCGTCAAGGATTGAGGAGGGGTTGAGGATGGGCCGGAAGTTTCGGGTCAAGGGAGAGGATGTTGAAACCCACCCCGAACCCGCCCCATTGCCACTCCTAGATATTCTCTAATATTCATCTCTTAATTAGTTGGTGAGATTTAATTTTTTAAAAATAATTTTTGTAGTTTCTCTCTCCATATTTTTGGATTTTTTTTCTCCTTACTATTTAATAAGAATGTAAGTATTAGAAAATCTCCAACAATATTTTTTTTATCTCACTTCTTATTAGTATATTATAAATAATTTATTCTTTATTTTTATTTATCTTAAAAATTATGTATGCTCCAACAATAATCATTATTTTACTATCTATTTTAATTTTATATTAATAAAACTATTTAAAAAACAGAGAGAGAATATGAGAAGAAAAAGAAAGAAAGAGAAAAAAAATTAATAAAGAGACATTTAGGGAGTTAATTTTATTCCTTATATTTGAGAAGAGAAAATGTGAATTTTAGAGAAAAAAAATAAAGAAAAAGATAAAAAAAAATTTTAAATAATATAAAACTTCTAAATATAAATAAAAAGTAAAATAAATAGAATGTTAAAAATGCTCTTAGAGAGAATATATAAAAAAAAAAAGTGTTATTTTCTTAACATATAAATAGAATGTTGAAAATGTTCTTAGAGAGTATATAAAAAAAAGTGTTATTTTCTTAACATTCCTCTTATTTTTTTTTTTGTTTTTTTTTTGTTCAATCAAATAAATAACTATTATTGCTAAACCAAAAAGAAGACAAAGAATACAACAAAAGGGCATTCCTCTTAATCACACAAGCGGACCCACATTATAAATTTTGGATCCAATGGTCCCATAACTTTTCTCATTTTAATAGAGGTATAGTTTAATATTATGGATCCCATTAAAAAATTTACATGGACCCTAATAATTTGTTAACTAAAAAAAGCTTCTGAATAAAAAATTTGTTAAAGAAAAAGTAAATCCTTTTTTCATCCACTTTCATCCAGTTGATACCGTTCAGACTCCAAAAGATTCATTATCGGCTATTTGTTTCGATTTTGTTTTCCAAAATTGATTTGTTGATTTTTCTTTTTCTTTTTTTTTTATCATTTTAAATAATTTAAGAGACAGAACTCAAGTAATATGTGGCAAGAACCCACCAACATTGACCAATCACTATGTAAAATTAGGAAGTTGCCCTCTTATTAATTTTGCCAAAATAATCAAGTAGAATGCTGAAAGTTTTTATTTTGACTATATTCATTTATTTAGTATTTCATGCCTTTAGAAAGTTCGCTGCCTAAGCCCAACTAACTAGCAAGCAACAACCTAAACCAGAGGTCCTACCATTTATGAAATTAAATACGTTTACTTTGTTACTTGGGTGAGCTTGATTAAATTTGTTCATATTATAATTTAGAACAATTTTATTTATAGGAAATCAAAGAACCAAATTCTTTTGTCCCAATTTGAAATGTTGTTTTCATTCCTTTTGTTATATTTTATTGATATTGCTATAAGTTATTTATATGATTTTTTCTAATCAATGAACTATATTGCAGTATTATAAAATGTCAATAAATAAATCTAATGTTCCAAAAGTTTCGCAATCATCTGACTTAACAAATAGACAACTATCTACTCAAGATAGTAATATAGGTTCTAAAATTACATCAACAAAAACTTCTTCAATACAACAAAAAAAAGTTGATTTGAATGTTCTTTGCTGATTTTAAAGAATTTTGCAAAACAAAATAAGAAACTATGGAGCAAACATTTTTCACAATGAAATAGATAAAAAGTGATTTACAAAATAAATTAGGTAATCAATTTTTAATAATAATATTAATATCTCCCAAACAAAAATCTATAATATCCCACAAACATTTAGTTTACTACATAAAATATATAATATCGAGTCTTATTATAAAAATTATAATAGAAATATTCTAAAAGAAAATACAATAACAAATTATAGTCAATTACTTCATTGAAGATCAATAGCACCAAAAATTTAACATAAATAAAATTGCAACAGTAGAACCTACAATAAAAACAAATACAGAAAATTCAGATTTATTAAAGTTGAATTAAACGTAAAAAAGTAAAAATATAATTTATCTCTTTAATCATTCAATATTCATCATCATCATCATCTTCAACTTCAACATTAGTTTGTACTATGCCTAGAAATTTCTATAAAAAAATAGAGTGTTTGAACTTGTGTATCAAAAAGATAATTTTATTTTTTAGGGAAAAAAAAAAACATGTTACTTTGTGCGATTTTTTCAAATTTTTCTATATCATTCACCATTTCTTGAAAATCAAGAGGGATAGTTTCAAACTGCAACCAATTTTATGCACACACAAGAGTTTCCACCTTTTTAAAAGCTAATGAACTTTGAAACGGATTAATAATTCTTCCACTTGTGTTAAAAACTGATTCCAAGACAACCATTAAAATTGAAATTACTAAGACATTTCTTACAATTTTTTAAAGGATAGAAAATTTTGAAGTTTTAAACTTCCACCAATCTAATATATTGTATCCTTTAACCAATTGTTCACAAGTCTCCATCAAATACCTATATAACTCCATTTTATTATCAATCGATGACTCTTCCACTAATTTTTTTAGAAATGTTAGAAAATAAGGAGTATTGTTAATTCAATATTCAAATAAAATGACAAGAGCAAGGTAGAACAAATTTAAGGTTTGCGTTCTACACAGTGTCCTTAAGATAATTTCGCCATCTAACAACAGTATTTAGAAAAATTGGTATTTATCTCACAAGATACAACAAATATCAAGTAAATGTTGAACACACAATATTTACTTACAGCAAACTGATTATATGTCACTCTTTTTTATCACTTTGAGAAGAAAAAAAGAAGAATATTTTCTCAATAATAGCAAAAACCTCAACACCAAAACTCAAACTAAAAACTCCTATTTATACTAGATGGAGGAGACATAAAATTAATTATAATTAATATCTTTAAAAACTGTCAATTATGTCTTTGTAAGAATCAAATAATTGTGAATTTAATCTTTAAAATATCAGAAAATAAAATTTCAAAAAATAAGAAGTTCAAAAGACAAATATAGAAAGCAATTCACACAGGAGTATGGATTAGCTTGCACACACTACAGCACAACGACATGAGTGTGTGGAATCCATACAATGGAGTGTACACATAATAATACGACTGTATGGAATCCACACAGGCGTGCCAGATCCCTGGGAGTGTCGCTTCAATTTCTAAAAAAGGCTTGGTCCAGACCATGAGATTTTGGCCTGATATTCGTGTATACAGGTCTCGCACTTATGCATTGGCTTATCCCGGACTATGAATTTGCACCCTCTACACCTGAACGCGCAAGAAAAAGCCTTCTATGCTACTTTTTTACCCATGTAACAATGCATCTTACTATATAAACACAAGTCCAACTTTACATTTTAGTAATGTGGGACAACTATCACTTTCACTTTCCCTTTTTATATTTTCTTAGCAATGAACTTATTTTGAGTTTCAATTTCTATTCACACGTTCTCCATTTTGAGCATATGAATACATTAATTCATATTTCTCATGTCAAAAAACACATATCCGGGTATTTCTCTAAAAGTCGAGTTGTAGGATCTACCCAAATTATCATCTCAAAATGATTCATAATCACAATTTTTTCAACAAAAAATGTGTCATCTATGTCACTATCCTATCATCAATGAGAATTATATTTATAAAATATAAGAATTATGTATTTATAAATAGTTTTTTAATTATACAGTATATTTTTATATAAATAAACATAATTATCACCTTTACTTTTTTTAATAAGATAATAATAAATGTAAAAATATATTATGATAGATTAGAATTTAGAAAAATTTATGATTTCAAATTTGCATTATGAATATAAAAAATTAGTATATATATATCGTGCTAATTGTGGATCGGTTTACATATTTAAATATAAAAAATTCAATCTAATCCACAAAATGTGGTTTGAAAAAAATACAAACAAACCCAGTCCATTATATTTTTTAAACTATGGGTTGGTTCTGGTTGGACGATTGGTGAACACCCCTAATCAATAGTTGGCTATGTTTAATGACATTTATTGAAAGAGATGTATTTGATAGTAAGAGAAATTACTAAAAATAATTTGAACTTTTGATGTTTTATCAAAATTAAATTTTTATTTTCTCATTTAAATACACACACTTTAATTAAAATTTTATCAATTTATGAATTATAGCAAAATTTTGCTGATATGACATAAAATTTCAGTGAAATTAAAAAGGTTATGCTATCTAAAAGGCTTACTAAAAAGCTCATTAGGAAGTTGAATCATTTTATAAACTTTAAAACACTATAGTTTTTGTTTTTCTTAAAATTTTAAAACATAAATCTCTCATACAAAACTCTAAAGAAATAAAATTTTTGTTTTTCCTTATTTTGCTAACAAGACAACTCTCAATCACGATAACTACATGTATTATTTTTCAAATTTGAAAAGATATTTAGGTTTTAAAATTTTAGAAAAAATAAAAATGATAACGTTTTAAACTTTTTAAAATGATTCAGTGTCATAGTAAGCGCTTCATTTTTAATTTTGCCGGAATTTTATACTATATCAGTAGATTTTTATCGAAATACATAAATTGATAAAATTCTAAAAATTTATGTATTTAAATGAACAAATAGAAAATTTAATTTAATTTTGATATAATATTATTAATACTGATATAATTATATATTTTTTTAAATATAAATACTAAAAAAAATTCTTTTGTTTTATTATTGCATGTGCAACAAGTAAGCATAGTAACAAGTAACCAAATTGGAAAATTTTAAGGAATAATTTGTAAAAATTTAATGAAGAAATAGCCAAAAGAATAAGGTGACAAACAACATACGGCAGCTAAATAGCCAAAAGAATAAATAACAGGCAGGATAAATTATAAAAAACCGCGCGCATTACCCGGACACGGAACACGGGGACAACGATGTGACACCTCCTTCGAAATGGACTTCCCATGTGTCGAGCACCGTGGCGCCACCGCTGCCTCCCCTAAGCACCCTATTCCTCGACTGCTCTTCACGCTCAACTTCACAAAGTTTTCATATTCTGTTAAAATAAATCTCTTCAACCTTTTCCTGTTTTACATTTACTTATTTCCAAATAAACAAGCCAGAAAATTAACCACTTCTGGATTCAAATTATTGAGATAAATTGTTATTGTTTTAGAAAATTACTTTTGAAATCTATGTATATCAGATATATCCATTCTATAGAGTTTTTATGTTTGAATCCCAAGCAATTCAATATAGTTCTTTCTAGACCTGAGATTTTGAGAGAGTAGCTATGTCGATTTTGTCATTAGAATATATGTCCTAGGCAGCAATTCAATATAGCTATTGTATTAAAATTAGATGAAATTGAATATCATATGCATATGAATTTACTACAAATTCAGTAAAAATATAATTAAAAAATTAATTTTAATAAAAAAATGCTTCTCTTTTTTGAAAGCGATAAAAAAAATTTTGAACTATGAAATGCTTAAATTAAGCAGTAATATACATTTTTTTTTTTTTTAAGGGAAGCAGTAATATACATATTACACCCACAGATATGGTTTACTTCAAATTTCAAGATTGCCACTGAAACTATAGAGGACAAAGGTCTGCTCCGCTCACGAGTCACGACAAAGAAAGAGACAACGAGTGGACGAAAAGCTTGAATTTTTAGACTCGTCGAGAGAGAAAATTACCACAGCAAATGAGAGAAAAAGAGTTCCAGCTTTCATAAACGACACAGAACAAAAACAACATTAAAAATATAATCTTTGTTTCTCTCATTCACACCTTCCAAAAGGCCAAAGAGCAGTAAGAAATTAGAAAACCCCAGACAGCAAAGTCTCCTTTCTCTCTCTTTCAGATTTTCGACAGATGCCATTTGTTCACGCTTTTGATTTGATGGAAGAGTGTAGGTGGTTTTAAGTACATGGGGTCCATATTGATTCCTGGGTCAGCCTTCTTCTCTTCTCAATTGGCATCTTTCTCCTGATGCATCTGTTGTTTCTTTCATTTTTGTCAAAAGGGGAGAGCAAGTTAGGACCTTTTCTCTTTCGTTTATTTTTTTCTTTTTTGTATTATTCTTTGTCTTTTAAGAGATGCAATCGGATAGGTCCGATTCTTCCGGTCCGATAACCCAACGTGTCAACTCTTTACAATCTGCGACTGATACCAGAGGAAAACATAGGATACAAGCAGAGCTCAAACGGCTTGAGCAAGAAGCTAGATTTTTGGAGGTTGGTCTTTTTCATTTATGGGTTGCTTCTTCTTTCTTCTTCGAAATTCTATACAAGTTAATTCTTTGTTATATTTGTTTAAGTTTAGTGGTTTTTATTTGGTTATCGGGCTGCGATTTGTATTGACTGAGAGAGAAACAAAGGAATTTCCGAAGTCATTGTTTTGTTTGACTTCTAATGTTTTTTTTCCCCAGTTATTAATGTTGGAATTCCCAAGTTTTTTAATCTTTCTGAAAGAGCAGCAGATCATTAATTAAATTAGCTCGTCTAATTTTGCTCCCCCAAAAGATTGTGGTTTTACTGGACTAATTTGAGTATCTGGTTTGCTGATTAATTGAATCGCTGATATAAACATAATTAGGCGGATTCTAATAATATGTTTAGGAATAGTCCAATTGAGTGTGAAAATTGTGTTTTCCTCTCTATGCTTTTACCTTGGCTGATTAATATTATCTCTTGGTCAGAGTTAGAGTAAACTTCAATTCTTAAGTTTCTAAGTTCTACTCGTTTAAGTCAGTTATAGTGTAGTCAGGTTTGCTTATGATTTCTGTTACAGCATGTGCTTTATGGTTTCCACTTTCTTGAAAGAGATGCAAGTGCAAACATTTCTTCACTAATTCTGTCACTATGGCTTTCTGTTCCGATTTGGGATGCTGGATTTGTTTTCTTCTAGACGAACTGTAAATTTAGTTTTTGGCCAGACGTGAAAGTGTCTAATAAATTCCTAGAAGAGTAGACTTATGTATCTAATAGTATAATAAATTGTTATTGAACTTCATGAGTCAGCCTCAGAATGTATGTATGTCTTCTAACAAAAAAGTTTTGGTGAAGCTTTTTGTGATCTCATGATATAAGGCATTAGTTCTTAGTGGATAAAGAGTACATATCACAACGTTTTCCTTAATTTTCTCAAGTTTTGAAGTTAAACTTTTATGCAATACGTTTACCTATTTTTGTACAGCTGTTAAATACAATTGTCTTCCAGAATAAGAATGAATGATATCGTGATGTTCTCTCTCCTTTTTCCTCAGTTTAGATAGAGCAATAAATGGGGAAAGGTTAGAAAAACAATTGATGCCTTGTTCCATTAGATGTTTACAAACAATCTGTATGTAACTTTTGCTGTTTTGGATCGTGTTATGAAAGTCATTTTCCCAAAAGTATCCTTTTTGTAGAATTTAACTTTTTAATAAAACGTAGGTCTGAATATAGAAATTGCTGCCTCTCAATTATGTGAGATTGTAGTTTTATGAATTCTGATACTGATAAGGTAGTTGATTTTCTACAACATTTTATTGAATCCTTAATTTCTCAATTTCCTCCATCTTAGTAGTGCATCATTGATGCATATGGTGCTGAATGATCATACTTGAATTTCTTGTTTGTATTTCACTGTCCAGAGTCCAGATTAATGTTTCTTCAGCATATATGTGTCTTAGCTTTTAAATAGGTTTTAGCCTAACTTTAGTTGTTGCAGCGTATCATGACATGTATTGCATCTAATTTCAGGCTAATGGTATACTATTAGGTGGACTGCTTAAAATGCTGAATAATTTCTACATGATAGGAAAAAGAGGTTTCATAAAACTTGTTCCTTTAGGTTGTAATTCATTAGGACTTGTGGCTAAGCTTATACTTCTCACTGCACTTTATTGGCATTGCCAAAATAACTATGGTGATCTCTGTGTGATAATGCGATCTAAATTTGTTATTACTTGAAAAAGTAGTTGCTACAGTTAAAAAAAAAGTGATGTTAGATTAGATGGAGGAAATGGGATCCAAAGCAAAGCCAGCTGGAGAATTAGCTGTTTGCTTTTGGCATATGAGCAGACTTCTTTTATGTAACCAAGATTAGAAAGATTATAGTCCTTTTTTCCATGATTCCTATTATTTAATTGCCTCAATATTCTTTTTTTTTTCTCCTAAATTTGTTATGAGACCAAATGACTGACTATGGATGGCTACAGTAGAAATATAATTATCTGTTTAACAACTCTCACCATAAGAATGAGAAATCCTAGCATATTGGTTGGGAGGACTTAAACTCAATACTTTCCCATTCTAAACCAACCAAGCTCGATCTGATTCCAAAATTCATATGGGATGCCTAAGATTTAGAAGAAAATTTTTCCTAAGGAGGTCATTTTACCCTCAAATTATGGGAGGGAACCAAGGGGCATATTGCAGGTAAGGCGTAATTCAGGATCTGGCAATAGTCACTTTGATGTTTTTTTATGTAACTTCCAGGCCCATTAGGCTTTTACCAGCTGAGCTAATGGTATTTTAAAATTCAGGACATCAACTTGAAGTGTTTGGTGCTCCTGTGGGCATATACTTAGCAGCTGAAAGTATTCTGGTGTGAGCGGACAGTGACGAAGGCATTATTTTTGGTACAACCTGTTTCTCTGAGTGTAGAGCCGTCCTGTCTTTTGAGTATAGAGCGATCCTATATTTTGAGGTTAGACCATATTTGTATTTATATGTCAGAGCACTATTTGAAGCAAAGTTTTGATGTAGACAAAGCATATTCTTTCACCAGTTAGTATTTAGTTACTCAATTTCATGGTAAGCCTCCAGCCAGCAATTGAGTTATTCTCCTTCTCTGTCCATTGAAAATAAATAAATAAACCTTCCCAGATTCCCGGATCCGTCTTGGATGTCTTCACTTGCTAAAATTTTAGCCTCCATTTGACTTTGTTGTTAGGATGTCTTCTTCTTCTTCTTCTTATGCTTCTTCATTGTGGAATTATGTTTGCTTGCTATGCCTATTCGATCTAGAAAGTTAGGTTCAGCTTGCAGGATCTTTCCACTTTTGTTGTGATTTACCTACCGCAACACAATGTAATGCCCCATTTTCTGTGGCAAGTTACTTGTAGCGGCAGTCCAAAGAGTTGTTTGTGCTTTCTAATAATGACCCAATTTTATAGTACATTTGTAGTTTAACATCAATACTATATTAGCAAACGCTATCTCATTTAAAAATCAAATGCACTAAGAATGATGAATACAGCTGACTCTGAAATTCATTTTCAAATGAATTTATGCACAGGAAGAGTTGGAGCAGCTGGATAAGATGGAAAAGGCCTCAGCCGCATGTAAGGAGTAAGTTATAAAAAAAAAATGTGCTGAAGACCCAATAGTCGAGTTTTCATTTAGTTCCAACCTTTATCTGATAATTCATTTTAATTTTTAAGCTAAATGTTGTTTTTGTATGCATCAGAATGCGGAGCAACGTCGAAAGCAGACCAGACCCACTACTACCATTGTAAGTATCTTTTTATGATCCTATTCCTAGATCATGTTTTATGTTTTATCCACATGACTTTTTTAAATATATGTTTTATATATAGTAACCTGTTTACTGTACCTTGATAGAACAAATGGCCCTCTAAATCCTGTCTGGGATCGATGGTTTGAAAGTGCGCAAGAATCGCAAGGTTGCAGGTGCTGGATGCTTTGATATTGATTTTTCAATTTCAGGCATTATAACTTTGATATTGTTGGTGAAGGCTTCATCTTGCAGACATTCTACAGTTTTAGAGCAATACTGTCATTGACAAATGTTTGATGTAATGCTTCATTGTGCAGAAAAAACAATTTATACCTACATTTTCTTCATTGGGAAATCTATAATGAATTGTTTCGTTGTGCAAACATGACAAATTTTTCAGGCCAATTCAAATGTAAAAAAGCGATATACAGTATTAATGATGAACTGTTAGCTAGTACACAATGAGATTTCTGTTTTACTCATCTCCAAAACCCGTCAATATCTGAAAATGAATCAGCTTGGTGCCTTGCCGGTAACTCGCTGGGCAATCCACCCTAGACCATCATATAGACCTTCACCAGTAAGTGCACAGCATGCTTGAATGTGCCAATCATGATTTTTGATACTGTGAAGAGACAGTGCATCTGTAATTTCAGCTGGAGTCATGGCATCCTTGAGGTCTTGCTTATTAGCAAAAACAAGTATGACAGAATGTTGTAAATCCTCGTGTCCAATCAACCTGAAGAGTTCATCCTTCATAATGGAGATTCTGGCTCTATCAGTACTATCTATCACCACAATGACAGCATGAGTGCCTCGATAATATGTCGCCCATGATGTCCTCAATCTTTCTTGCCCTCCAAGATCCCAGACCTGGTGACAACATCAGATTTCTTGTTAATGTTCCCACCGGAACTTTGTAGAATGTGAAACTGCACTATACACATCATAACATTAACACATGATCAAGAAAGCATCTTTCATGCAAACCATTTTAAAAAATGCATTAAACCTCATCAAATGTCAAAGAAATCTGAAATAAGAATTGTTCACTAGAAAATAAACCCTCCATACACAATAGAATATCAAAGCTGGCCCCCAGAGTTTGTCAATGAACGAAATGAAGCATATCCACATATGATGGCAGTTTTTCCGTGACAGTGGTGAAGAATTTTCAATTCATGCGCTACAGGGTATAACAGGATATACTTGAAATCATATGCTATCAATTATGGTTCAGCATATTTAGATTACAATATTTTAATAGGTTAACAAAATCAGGAAAATCATTTTTTGTATTTCTGGGTAAAATCACGTATTCTATACAACAAATTATTAAGTTGGGACACCATACATCAGTCTACTGACACTAGACTGCAACCAGGAAAATTCCTATTTCATAGCCCGCAACCCAACAAAGATTCAGGATGCCAAGGTCATAAGTAGATAACAACAACTGAAATTATAACACCTTGAATAAGAATCAAGCAAAGAATTAGAATTCTTAGGGTTCTACAGAAAGCTACATTTCATAATTATCAAGGAAATCAGCAATTAATAACCTGAAATTCCTCTTCCCCTTTCCCTGAATAGCGCAAATAGTAACCAAAAGATTTTTAATAGTATGGAATCTCTCACTAAAATCACTTCTCCTACTTTACGGAAATGATGCATATTTCCTTACATGATAGAACTGCAAACCGATGAGAGGCTGAAGTCTAATGAACTGGTTGTTGAAAGTAGAAGCCAGAATTTATGATAGATAAAGAGAAGTGAATCATTTCTGTATCCTAGTGCAAAAGGGGGCCGACCCCACGCATGCGGCCATATAAAAATTTGCATATAATTGAACTACCATTTGGACCTACCCTATTGCTTCCTAACATTATTGAATGACAACATTGATACACCTTAACAAAAGTCATCTTTTCCAAGTTTTCATATAGGAATAGTAGTGAATGGTATAATGACTAAACATAAGCAAGTCATCCGGAAAATATTATCTATGCAGTTCCTCAACACTATGAGATCCCAAGCACATATGGCACTAACCATTAGAGATAAGAAACCAAGAATTCCTCATAGAAAATCCCAAGTGACGCAACCTACTTTTGCATATTTTCTGTACAACAATAAAGCTAATCAGTTCAACCCTACAAGGTATGTCCCTGAGCTAAAACACACACATAATGGCAGTGGCAAATATGCTACATTTGTGAAATTAACTAATTCTTACTTAGATTACAAAATCTATCATCATCTACCTACAATGATGTCATAAATTTTGATAAAACAAATGGCTCCTGAACAAATCACATCCTTTCAGTTTTGTATCAAAATCGAAACTCAAATTCCAGTAATATTATGACCCCAGTCATCAAAGAAGTTGACACATTTAAAATTATAATATCTTGTGAAATTTAAACAAGAAAAACCAAAACCCAAAGGAGATTAGTAGTTAAAGAAATGGCACCTCAAATCGAATGTTCTTGTAAACAAGCTCTTCAACGTTGCTGCCGACAGTAGCATGAGTAGTGACAACCTCCCCTAAATGCAATTTGTAAAGAGTCGTTGTCTTGCCTGCATTATCTAACCCAACAACCACAATCTTGTACTCCTTTGCGGGAAACAACATGAACCAAAACTTCGATATAAAAGCTCCCATCACCTATCTTAATTACCTGGGAAAAAAAACCAGAGAGGGTCCATCTCAATATGTTCAAACAACCAAAATTAAACAGATATAGAGGAATGGCAAACATATCATAACAATACTTAAGAAACCGAAATGAACCCAGAAATCAAGGATCCGGACAGAAATTGCTGATCTTTATCTGATATTGCACAAAAGTTGAACGAAAAGTAAAACAAGATCGAACCTTTGATTAAGGGATTGTAGAGAGAGAAGAAGATGAGAGACGGAGATAAGTGTGGGTATTGAAGAGGGGAAAGGACCAAGTTGAAAGGGAAAGTTTGATTTGATTAGATTAGATTAGATTAGATTAGAGAGATAGTGCGATTCGATCGTGGAAGTATGGAATAAATAAGAATAGATTGGAAAAATAAGAGTAGTAGTATACAAGCGTTATTTTGTGGAAATGGGTTGGGTTGAAGGAAGCGGGGTGGGTAGGTTCGGCTATGAATTGAAGAAAAGAGAGAGATGTGGAGAACACTGCTGTCGGAGCCACTCTGGCAGTTAATTGCCAACAATGATGGTAAGTCCTGTTAGAGTACTTCATCATGCAATTGGAATTCAATTGCAAAATTGGTATACGTTATCCAACCAAATTTCAACTATATTTTTAAATATATTATTTCTGTAATTATTATAAATTTCAGAATCTGATTAATATTTTAATATATATTATTATTTTATTTTAATTAATTTTTCTAGATTATTTTCAATTTATAAGACTATTTTTTACTCTAAAAAAAATATTCTATATTTATTCTTATTTATATATTATTTTATATTCTTTTTTATTACTTTCGTTCAATTTAACTAAGATCACGTTGATTTTCTATGATAACACATTAAGCCATTATATCATATAGTATTTTTTTTCTATAAAAACAAATTGGTCCTACGATAATTGTAAAACGTGATTGTAAAACTCTAATATTAACTTTTTTATTATATATTTAATTTTTTTGTTTAATTATATTCAACTAAATTAAAAAAATTAAAGTTATAATATTTTTAATTGATAGAAATTAATTATTTATAGACTTAAAATTGAAAGAATTAAAATTAAATTACAATTTAATTGGAAAAAATTAAAACAACCGCAATAAAATTGTAATAAACATAAATAATATTAATTAAATAAAAATTACAACTTAAATATGTAATAATATTAATTAAACATAAATTTGTTAATTAAAAATTAAGTAAATTTTAATTGAATAAATCAAGATTTAGTCGTGCAATTATCTTAATTACTTTTCCATTTCCTACTAATTATCTTCTAATTTCTCATCTTACACTTGTTGGGCATGCATATACTAATTACTTTCCCATTTCCCATCTTTCTCATTTCCCATCTTTTCCGTCTCTTCTTCCTTCATCTTATTTGTTTTTTCCTTCATCTTCTCACAAATGAATAGCGAAATTACTCACAGTAATCCAATTATATAATTTGTAACAACTCAGTACCTAAAAAATTATTTGTAATACAAAAATATTCAAATTATGTAAATTATAACAATTTAGTACCTCAATTTTTATTTTGTAACACAAAAGTACATCAATTTTTATTTTGTAACTAAATAGTATTTCTATCTTTGACTGTTAATCTTCATAATATAAGTGTGATATGAAATATCCACATTAGATAAATTTTAATAAAAATAAAATTAGCTATAATATTCACATTAAATAAATTTCAATTTTACTAACTAGGTATTATAATTAATTTTTTTGTTAAAATTTATCTAGATGTTTCATGTCATAGTTTTGTTAGAAAGACTAACGAGATGCTTAAGAGTATTGTTGAGTGTTCCAAAAATATATTTTCAATTTTTTTTATTTAATTAACTAAACGAACTCTAATAGCTGAAGACATAAGTATTATTTAGTTACAAAATAAAAGTGAGATATTTTTGTATTACAAATAATATTTGAAGTAATGAGTTGTTACAATACCTTTGTATTATAAATAATATTGGGAATATTGAGTTGTTACAATTTACATAATTGAATTATTTTTGTATTACAAATAATTTTTGTGGTACTGAATTGTTACAATTTACATAATTGAAGTACTATTAGCGAAATTCACTCTACAAATGAAATATGTATAACATGGGATATCTATCTACAATTTGACAAAAAAATTTTTTAAGAAAAAATAGAAATAGCGTGGCTACAGTGTTACGCCGAATCTAGCATTACATTGTTTTTCACTCCATTTTTTCCGCCATTTTATTGATGGATTGAAATTGTACTCACTTTTGCTATTTTTGTTTTTTCTATATTTCACCCCTTTTGGTGATGGGTTGGAAATGATCATATAAAGTAATAGAAGTGAAATCCACTTTTATTGATTTGAAATTGTATTTTTCTTCTTTCATATTTTGCAAACTTTCAAATTCTATTTCTTCCTGTTTTCAATCCATTTGTAATTGGCTTAAAATGAGATGGAGATGCTCTTATAGTCTTACGAGCTTTTGTTCATTGTGGCCCGGTCCAAACAATCCATTATTAGTTTTGTATTTAAATTTCCTTTTCTTTTACATTACAAATGTAATAGGAAAGTTTTTAAAAATATATAAAAAAAAAAAGAATATTTCTAAAATATTACGATAACACTTTCATTTAAATTTTTTTAAAAAAATACTAAAAGCATTTAAAAATATTATAAAAATATTTACATTCCAAATATCACCTTAGGTTACCAAAAATTACACATTTAGTATATTTATTAATACCTCTAAATATTTACTAATACCTTAGTATACCTCTGGTTTGATATAATTTGGATATACTTTAATATACCTTAGAAATTTTTTAGAAATTTTTTGGATATATTTTGATTGAATTATTTTCACTAAAAAGAAAAAGAAAAAGAAGCTTAATACTGGACATTGCGACCAATTGCTTTAACATCCTACTAAAATTCTCCTGTGGCAGAGATTGATACATTTGAAAAATGAAGAAATAAATATTAAAAAAAAATCATATATTGGAAGAGCCAGTCATCTTGAAGTGAAAAATGAGCAAAGAGGGCTTACCGTAGCCTACACCCAGGAATTAAAACAGTAAAATTGAATCAACATAAGATCATATTAATTTTCAGCAGAGCATAAAAAACAATAAAATTGAATCATTACGAATTGCTCAATCAACGCAGCTTTGTATTTGTTTGATTAAGCATCAGCAATTAAAATTTTCAATTAGTTAAATCACAAAATGAACAAAATTCATCACAAATGGTTCGAATTCTGATGTATTGCAAGAATTCTGCAAGCACATGAGAAAACTCACATACGAAACTCCCAACTTCTGCCAAATTCTCTCACATTTTGCAGGTGTAGGATCATAAACAATCATATTTTCCATCATAAAATGGATTCCATTCCATTACCTACCTTCAAATCCTGAACGGTCTAACCTCAGTTTTCTACACAAATTCAAGTTTCCAGGCCACAGAATCCAACGCCGCACCGTAGTAGGAATATGCTTTACTTTCTTCGTCTACAAATGTCGCAGGCGGGACTCTTCCATACGTGTCCTACAAAGTACAAAACCAGCAAGTCAATTAAATACAATTTACGTATTACAATTTTATTCCACGTGACCATGACATAATTTAAAAAAAAAATTCATATTCGTCGTCAATATGTTGTATACTCAGGAATACAATTTCTTTTTTTTTTTTTTTTTTTAATAATGCAGCTATGCAACTTTAAGTTCCTAATTTTCCGACTTTTATCTGTTTTAACCAATGAAACTCAGCAATTATGGAGAACATAAGCTGCACCATATAATTACTCTAGCAACTAGTTTACCAATTTAAGTTTAACAGCGCGGTACTTAGAAAGATTTATTTGGCACAGAGAGCAGAGCGTGAAATTGCTGAGGCTGCTAATTGGGCGACGTCTTCGAAGCTAACTTCAACTTCTTCGTTGCATCCGCTCTCTTCCTCTCTAAAACTCTAACCTTCGGCATCTCCACTCCTCCAAACCTCGTGTTCTTCTTTCCTACCGCCTCCGGTTAACCGCCACGTCGCTTCCTTACTATACATTTCCCCGTAACCATGTCACAGTCACTCCACTTCTTCACCCCTTCTACCCGCTCTCCTAACCTCACTTTCCCTAAGCATTCTTTCCCTAAACTCCCCGTCCCGACCTCCAATTCCTGTTTTCCGGTTACTTTCTCCGTCAAGGCCTCAACGTCTTCAGATCCCAACTCTCAAGTCCTCGTTTCTGATAATGGTACTGGAGGCGGCGTGATGTCGTCCAATTACAATTCTGTGCCTGTTGCCGATGCGAGTTCGATCGAGGTGGATGCTGTGACGGAGGCGGAATTGAAGGAGAACGGTTTCAGGAGCACGAGAAGGACGAAGCTCATTTGTACGATTGGTCCGGCTACGTGCGGCTTCGAGCAGCTGGAGGCGCTGGCTGTTGGAGGTATGAACGTGGCGAGGATCAACATGTGCCACGGTACTCGTGAGTGGCACAAGAGTGTCATTGAACGCGTAAGGAGATTGAATGAGGAGAAAGGCTTTGCTGTTGCTATTATGATGGATACCGAAGGAAGTGAGATTCACATGGGCGATCTTGGTGGAGCTTCCTCTGTCAAAGCTGAGGTAGTTCTTAGACTCTAAAATTGCTATTATTTTGGGTCTAATTTGCTGAAGGTGCCTTTTTTCTTGTCAATTGACATAGCATTACTTTATTTATATCTCAAGTGTCATCATAACTATTATTACCTTCCACTTCAATAGATGAAGGATGGTGAAATTGGGGTGAATCTTTTTTGAAAATTTATAGCAACATAAATCCTTTTATTTTAATTTAATCAGGTCGTTATTTATAGAATTGGAGCTCATAGTAATTAGTTTCTGTTCATGTCAGGATGGAGAAATCTGGACTTTTAGTGTCAGAGCCTTTGACTCGCCTCGCCCTGAACGCACCATCAATGTGAACTATGATGGTTTTGCTGAAGGTAAATTCTCTTAATATTATCTTTGCTTGATATCATTTTTGTGAGAAACTGCATTTCTAATTTTGTTGTTTCTGTTGTTACAGTAAGACATATTAGTGCTCAAGTAATTTTAAACCAGCAATTCATGTAATACAGATGTCAGAGTTGGGGATGAACTCCTTGTGGATGGTGGGATGGTAAGGTTTGAAGTGATTGAAAAAATTGGTCCAGATGTCAAGTGTCGATGTACTGATCCTGGGCTGCTATTACCACGGGCTAATTTAACTTTCTGGAGGGATGGGAGTCTAGTGAGAGAACGCAATGCCATGCTCCCCACAATTTCCTCTAAGGTTTGTGACTCTTCTGCCAACCCCTTTTCCTCACTTTTTTTAAAAGTTTAAGTTAAGCCCACTAAAGGCACAAAAATGGAGGGTAAGTTGTTGAGAATTGTCATAGAATGGGCACCTCGATTTACTATTTGTACCTGTTATTTATTCTTGGAATTATTTTATTCTATTTCTTTTGCTGACCTTGAATATTATTATACAGATACTGATCATGAATTAATGCTGAACTTTTTATTCATATGATTTATGCCATCATTCATTTATGTGGTTAGTTTCTTTGGTGGTTAAGGTACTGCACCACCCTGTTAATAATGCATTGCATACTATTGATATAAATTATTAAAACAAATCAATGTCTTTTAAATTTTCTTCAGAAAAAATTATTAAGATTAAATGTAATTTGTACTTCATGTAGAACTTATGGGTTGGCATTAATTTTCAATTCAACATGGATGGAAGTTAGGTCAAACGTAACCATGGCAGATATGCAGTCTGATGAAACTTTTTAAAATTTAAGCGGCATCCTCTGAGTATAAATGGATAAACTTACACAGCTAAATCAATTATATTTTTTCATGTGCAGCCGTATGTATTTTCAGAGTAACATTTTAGTATTATTTACTTATTTTTTCAGTCATATGTCTCATTTGTGCTGCATTACATTTTTCTACAATTGTTTTCCACAAATTTGAAAAAAAATTCATCTCACCTAATGCTTAGTCCTTTAATATGCACAGGATTGGTTGGACATTGATTTTGGTATTGCAGAGGGTGTTGATTTTATTGCAATATCATTTGTCAAGTCTGCTGAAGTGATTAAACATCTTAAAAGCTACATTGCTGCAAGGTCTCATGATAGGTAAGCACATTTAAGCAGTATGCATAATATTTTCCAGTATTATGTTTGAATCTCATCATGAGCCTGACTTTTGGATGATGACACTGGAGTGGTTGTTGCCAGTTGGTATATCATTAGAAGATCAAATTTTGTGTATTTTATCATTCACATGTATATCTATATTTGGTGACCTTAGCTTGTCTTGCTTTCTTTGTTCTGTTGCTTGCCTGCCATTACAGGCTCTATATCAAAAGAATTAGTGTTTACAATTGTCTGCTATAATTTAAAAATCTAATAAGAGTCAGACTGAAAATTTATGTTTTCACAGGTTCGATCATTTTTCTTCTTCTTGCCTTCACAATAAAATAGTTGTTAACAATGGTCACGCTCTTCCAGACTGACACGAATTGATTTTCTGATGCAGTGACATAGCTGTCATAGCAAAAATAGAGAGTATCGACTCATTGAAGAACTTAGAAGAGATTATTCAAGCATCAGAAGGAGCTATGGTAGCAAGAGGTGATCTGGGTGCCCAGATACCATTAGAACAGGTTCCATCAGCCCAACATAAAATTTTTCAGCTTTGCAGGCAGCTAAATAAGCCAGTTATTGTTGCTTCTCAACTGCTTGAATCAATGATTGAATACCCTACACCCACCAGGGCAGAAGTAGCTGATGTTTCTGAAGCAGTTAGGCAACGAGCCGATGCTTTGATGCTCTCTGGTGAGTCCGCTATGGGGCAGTACCCTGAGAAGGCATTGACAGTTCTGAGAAGTGTCAGTCTGAGAATTGAAAAGTGGTGGAGAGAAGAAAAACACCATGAAGCTTTGGAACTCCCAGGAATAGGAGCTTCATTTTCCGATTCTATTTCGGAAGAGATTTGCGATTCTGCTGCTAAGATGGGTAAGCATTCTTTGATAAGGTCTAGATATCTATTGGTGAATCTAGTAAGTTCTCTATTGCCTATGTAGAGATGTGCATAATTTAGTTTGGTCCAGTTAGGATAGTCTTTGAAACACGGTCAAACCATTTTTAGTATGTTGAATATATAACCATACTAAATTGGGGTGAATTACGCTAACGGTATCTCAATTATGTAAATCGTAACAATTTAGTATCTTAAATATTATTTGTAACACAAAAATATGGCTAATTGCACAAATGGTACCGAACTTTGTCACTTTGTTACAATTTGGTACCAAATATTTTAATTGTTACAAATTGGTACCAAACATGTCATAAATGTTGCAATTTGGCACCGATCTTCAATTTCCAGCACCAGAAAGATGACATGATATGCTGCATCACTCTATTATCCACATCAAATTTATTCTTTCATTAAAATACACTCAAATAACGACATTTCCAAATATTAAAGAAAAATAAATTACACAAATAAATTACAAAAAGGAAAATAATTTATCCAATCGTCGCCGTTTTGAGTGTAGTTTTATTAGAGAATAAATCTAACATGGATAATAGAGTAACGTGGCATGCCAGGTCATATTTTCAGTGCCAGAAATTGAATATTGGTAACAAATTGCAACATTTAAGAAATGTTTAAACTAATTTGTGACATTTAAAAGGTTTGGTACCAAATTGTAACAAAGTGACAAGGTTTGGTACCATTTGAGCGATTACCCCCACAAAAGTACCTCAATTTTTATTTTGTAACTAAATAGTACTTCCGTCTTTAGTTGTTATGATCCATTTAACATTACGTTTAGAAAAAGCATTTTTCTAAAAAAAATTTATATTTTTAATTTTTTTGAGTTCTAAAATCTGCTTTTGGGTAAAAGTAGATAAATAGATTTTTTTCCAGAAGCAAATTTAAGAAAAAACAGTTTATAAAAAATTAAAAAAATCAGTTAATTAAATAAAAAAAATTCAAAACCTGCTTTTGGAACACTTAACAACAATTTCAAACACCCCTATAGTATTCCTAAGAAAATTGTGACATGAAATATTCATATTAGATAAATTTTAATAAAAACAAAAATAGTTACAATATCCAATCAGCAAATTTGAAATTTATCGTATATGGATATTACAGTTAATTTGTCACATTTTTGTTAGGGAAACTGACAGTTGAAAACGGAAGTACTTTAGTTACAAAATAAAAGTTGAGATACTTTTGTATTACAAAGAACTTTTGAGGTACTGAGTTATTACGATTTACATAATTGGAGTACCATCGGTGTAATTCACCCTACTAAATTGAGTTAAGCTGTGACTGTTTGGTTTGATTTGCAGATTAACTTAGGCTGTTTAATGACCTAGTAAAATATAGATTAGTATTATTAACACACACACATACACAATATATATACTTGATTTGGTTTTCATTTGATAGTTTGACAGGGAAAACAAATTAAACTGCCAAAAACAGTACAATTCAATTCAGTCTATAGTTTATAGAAAATAATGCACACATCTTATTATAGCGCTAATTAGCACAAGCAGCATATTGGACTTATTCCTGAGGTAGGACCAGAAATAAGAATTTAGAGAGTTTTATGCTTTAACATATTTATATGAAGCTCTCAAGCACTCAAAGACACCATTGAGGTTGTTGTTCCAAGACAGGCCACTGCTGAAAATATGCGGTGCTTCAAATTTGATTGAGTTATTGCTCATTTTATTAAAAAGTTGGACACATTCTATACCAGCAACTTAAAGGAGAAATTTCTTTATCCTGTTATGTGGATATTTAAGGGCATGGTTCTCTTTGCATCAATAAATTGCCAACAGCTAATGTTTGAGCAGTCGAAAGTGCCCTATCATATAAATATGATGTGCTGACATATTTATTGCCTAGCGCAACGATTCTAATAGTCTGAGACCTAAAAAATGTTTAGTAACTCAAGTTTTGTCTTTGTGGGCTTATGTTCCTTCAGTTTGATGCTAGTTATGATGCAGTATGCTTTATGATTTTGCAGCAAACAATTTGGCGGTGGATGCCCTTTTTGTTTATACAAAGGACGGTCACATGGCATCTCTCTTGTCTCGCTGCCGGCCTGACTGCCCAATCTTTGCTTTTACAACCACAACATCTGTACGGAGGCGCCTGAACCTACAGTGGGGCCTGATACCTTTTCGCTTGAGCTTTTCTGATGACATGGAAAGCAACCTTAATAAAACGTTCTCCTTGCTGAAGGCTAGAGGAATGATCAAATCAGGTGACCTTGTTATAGCTGTTTCGAACATGTTACAATCCATCCAAGTGATGAATGTGCCTTAGACTTCATTTTAGATTGTTGTTGACCCTTGTAGACTTTGTTATCAATTTTTTGGCTATTTCCATCGTTTCTGGTTCCACGATTTGGTTACTGCTGGAAAGATATTTATTGACGCAGAAAGAAACAGAGAATTAATTTGAGTTCATCTTGTTTTAACCTGGCGACATTACCTATCCAGCAGCAATGTTGGATTGATAGTATTCCGCTTGAGGAGCAGATGATCACAGCTTTACCCAGTGGCCTTTTCTTTTCAGATTGAGTTTGATACTTTATAAACTTTAAAATGTACTAATGAAGATAGAGCTGTGATTACGAACATTGAACTTATGTACTGTTATGTTCTTTTTAGCAGCTTGACTTTTAAGTTCCAACTGATGCTTTGGACCAACCATCGTCAACCAAATAAATATTAGCAGATTATTTTAAGTTATTTACATTATTCCATGGAACTTAGTCATCCATCTCTTCTTATTGTTATTGTTTATCATATAAAAAACCATTAACTGTTCGGACTAAAGTCGTGTTCTTAGGGATCAGGCAATTTCAGAAATTGCTGACAATTTTGTTTTTAATAGAATTGCACTTCTCAGATAAATATCCATCATTTACATCATGTTCTTAGGCCGACACCAAGATGGGTTCCTCTCCTCTCTTACATCTAACCTGTTAAGTTAGCCTTTTGGGTTTAAGGCCAAGCCCACGACTGTGAAAGAAGAAATAGAAAATTTCACTAAAAACCTAAACCTTTTTTTTTTTCAATTTCAACCCCCATTCCTCCACACAGTTCTCACCGTCTCCTCTGGCAATTGCACCTTCGCCAGAGACCGGCGATTCTCCTGCTTGTTCTAGCAATTCTTCATGCACCAGCTAAAGGAACTGCCGGCCTACATGACCAAAAGAATTTCGTTGCATATGGCGGCGTTGGTGGCTTCCTCGGAGCTGGTAGGGGTGCTGGAATTGGTGGTGGTCTTGGTGGACTAGGCGGATCTAGGATTGGTGGTGTTGGTGGCTTGGGCGATTGTATACTGATGACTTGCTTTGCCAACATATTCGATCTGTCTTCTTAATCTCACCTTCGCTTATAGTTGCTTAGACTCTTCAATCTCGTTGCCGATTTTTCTGATTATTATATCCATTATTGTGGGACATGAATGCATAAAATTAAAATTAAATAAGATGAAATGATGAATAGTTATATAATCTCAATTACTTTACAGTGGTTGCCAGATACATTTGATAAAAGTTTTCTGTCTG
>CATIWF010018371.1:0-33196 GCA_949630135.1 Balakata baccata | reverse complement strand
TTCTCAGCACGTATCATTTGACTAGCAAATGAACCTCTAGTCATTTTTCCTTGCAGACATGATTCACAAATAGAATCATTAGACTGAGAATCTAAACCTTTTAGAATTCCCATGTCTACCAACTTATGGATCCTTGCATTAGAAATATGACCTAGTCTTAAGTGCCAAACCCGTGTCATTCTTGAATCATTATACTTAGTTTGATTAGAATTGTCATGTACGTTGCTAAATAATAAATCTTTATTATTTATCTTATTAGGCTTATCACAATATAAATAATATAAGCCATGATGTTTAGTTCCAATGCCAATAAGATTATTATTATAATAAATGTAACACACATCTTTGCAAAACAAAAATTCATAATTATTGCTTGTTAAAGCGAATATAGAAATAATATTCCCATAGACATTAGGAATATACAAAACATCCGATAATAAGATTACATGATGGTTTAATAAAATGGAAATATCTCTCATTTGCTCGGTAACAACTCTTGCTCCATCTCTAAGAGTGAGTTTTATTTCCCCATCATATAGCAACTTTCTATGCCTTAGATCCTGCACAAAAGAACAAATATGAGCAGTTGCTCCAGTGTCTAAGACCCAAGCGTATGATGAGTTAAAAGAATGATCATAATTTAAATCAATATTTAAATTCAAAGGATGAGAAATACCTGAAAGACCTACAATTCCTTTGCCTTTGGTCTTCTCTAAACTTTTTACATAAATTGGGCAATTTCTCTTCCAATGACCATCATTTTGACAATGGAAACAAGTTTCTTTGTCAGCCTTTGACTTAAGCTGGCCTTTTACCTTCCTTTACCCTTTTCAGGATGCAAAAAAGAGGAAGTGGAACTCTTTCCTATAGTGATCTTTTTCTTCCTTTTCTTTAAATAAGAAGAAGAAGCTCCCACTAATACTTCTGCCTCTTTCTTTTGGAGTACTCTTTCTTTTGGCGTATGACAGTATTTTAGTGATAAAACAAATTCTGTTGCAGCTCTTGTAAAGTGCATTCCACTTTGTTCAAATGGAAGTTAGAAATGAAATTTCTATAGGAACATGGAAGTGATCCTCAATCCTTCTCAAGTATTTAGGGATGTTCTTGACAATCACCCATAATCCCTTGATGGGATCATATTGATATCCACTCATGACACTCATAGCATGATACCAATTGGGCCTAGTACACAGCATAGTACATAATGAATCCAATAGCCTAAGCTTATGGAATATCATCCATGCTAGTCTATTCATCTTATGTCTTTAGACATAAAGACTTAGAGAGGGTAATCCTATCAATCATACGAATAGATCCTCTTATAGACTACTCCATGCTGACCACTTTAGCATCTTAGCTAGTAGACTAAGAAAGAATAAGTAACCTCCTAGGTCTATCTCTATAGATCTTAATCCCCTTTTAGCAGGTTACATTTAAAATCTTTCTTGGAGAATTATTTTAGAATAACAAATTGACTAACTTAGAAATGAGAGATCATTTCCTACTAACAGTATGTCTTCCACATACTTCACTAGGAACAAAATAGAACTCCTACTAACTTTCTTGAAAACACATGAACTATCCACATATTGTGAGAAAACAAACTCTTTGATTATCTCATCAATTTAGATGTTTCAACTCCCAGATGTTTACACTAATCCATCAATGGATTTTGCAATTTGTATCCTGTTTCATCATCATTAGATATGAATCTCTTAGGTTATGTTATGTACACATCTTAAGTCAGATTTTGAAAATGAAACCTGTCACCATATCTATTTGCAAAATCTCATCACAATGAGTAGCAATGACTAGGAGTAACATGATGGATTTAAGTAGAGTATACGAAGTAAAAAGTCTTGTCAAAGCTAACCTTTGTCTTTAACGATGTCTTTTAACTACAAACTCTAGCTTTATAGGCAACTACATTACCTTCCATATCGGTCTTCTTCTTGAAGACCTGTTTGCACCCAATGGGGTTTTGACCCAATGGGTGGGTTAACCAAAGTCCATACTTGATTTTTAGTCATGGAATCCATATCGACTTATGGCTTATTGCCATTAGTCATATTATGAACTCTTCAGAGTCTCTTCATAAGTAGTAGGCTCATGATCCTTTAAAAGCAATACAACCATTTTGTTCACTTATAAGAGATCTATATCTCTTGGAAGCAACTCGTATCCTACATTAATTATGAAGCTCTTGTGTTTCATAAGGTCTTACTGTTACTTTATCTACATGAATAACATATTTGGGCTTTGTCAGTTGATTTGTGTCTGCTTGAGTATATATTTAAACTTTATCAAGTCCATTCTTGCTTCCATTATCTTATTATAGAAGAAACTTTTTTCTTGGAAGATAGCATTATTTGAAACAAACACCTTTTGCTTCAAATAGTGGTAAAACTAATAACCAAATAACTCTCATTGGATATCCCACATACAGACCTATGGTTAGATTGAGATTTTAACTAATCTAACATTATCTATTTCTCTTAAGTAGGATAATCCTAAACTTTCATTTATGAAAGAATAGGTTTTATGTTATTTCATATCTTATATGGAACAACATAAACTGACTGATAAGGTATTATGTTTATCACGTAAACATAATCCCATGTGTAAGACCATAAAAGGAACTTTAAGGAATTTTAAAAGCTTATTATGTACCTTACCATGTCTAATAAGGTTTGAGTACTTCTTTTAGCCATATAAGATATGATTCATTCAAATAAAATCTCGTTATCTTTTATATGACATTGAAACATTTAACTTAAGTATTATTTCACTTTGATATAATCTAAGTGCCTTAATACTTTTGCTAAATTGTTCCTCTTCTTCATTTTTTAATTCTTTGAACATTTCAAAGGTTTCGAATTTGTATCTCACCCTATATAAATACTCAAATTATGAGTGATCATAATTAAGGTAATGAAGTAGATAAAACCATTTATGGCATGCATGAACATTGGTCCATATACATCTATATGTATAAGGTCCATCAGTCCTTTTGCATGTTCTTCCTTTTTCACTAAAAATTGATTTTGTTAACTTGCTTAGTAAATGAGATTCACATGTGTCACATGTTTCACAATCAAATGACCCCAAGTTATCATAACTCATCATGTAATTCTCTTTTATATACTCAAGTTGACAATTCCATAATATATGGTTTCGGGTCATCAACTCTTTAAATTTAATATTAAGGATATAATTAAGCATTTCAAGATTATAAACTCTACTACATAATATTTTAGTTTCATAAGGAATATCAATTGACCACACAGAACAACAATTGTTCTTAAAAGTCAAATGAGAAACTTTTTTTCAACTATGAAACAAAAGTATATTCTTTATTCATAAACTAAAATAGAATTGCAATTGTTTAAACCTTTAAACAAGCTTACTAAAGAGTGTTGAAACTTAAGCCTCTATAGCTATTGCAGCAACTGTTGCTATATGGCCAATATACATAGTTTTGACTCTCCTTTCTTAAGCTTCCTATTGTTTCTTTGGTCTTGCATATCTAATATATGTGAGACCTACATGCAGTATCTAATACCCATGTGTTATTATTAAGAAACAATATTGTCCTCTTTATCAAATTTACTTAAAGTAGAAGGTGTATCGATATGCCTTCTCTTCTGCTTCTTGAAAAACTCAAAATAAGCTTTATTATTCCATTTCCATTTTACAACTCTTGCTATAATGGAAGTTCCTTTTAAGATGTCTCTCTACTTTTTCCTTTTATCTATAATGCATGTTGCATTTTAGATCTCCCTTCTATCATCTTGAAGTGGTAGAGCAATTTAGATATCCCATATCATTCAACATGAGTTTGCTCATTGGCCATCTCTCTAAGATGAAACATAATGGTTTTGTATCCATTTCATGCTGCTTTTGAAGTTTGAACAACTTAGGACCAATCCATTGTTATTCAAGTACTTCTTGTATGCAAATTGTTCATAACACTTGCATCTCATGCATTAAGGAAAGGAAAATAGCTATTATGAGACTTTGGCAACCCTTTGGATTTGAGAACCATTCTCAGTTTTATGCCAGTCAAGGAAGCTTAGGTTAGTCAAAATGTATGACTAATAATTACGCTTTGATTCATATTGAATAATATGATTCCAATAACTTAGATGTAAAGATTGAGATTATAGAAGTGTATACATGAATGAATGCATGATATTAGGTCTTTAATAATGCATTATGGCTCCCACTATTTTGTTGTGAACCCATGGCTCTCGTTATGGATCTAGGAGAACTTATATATTGGTCATCCTAGTGGGTCGATATCCAATTTGCTAGGAATAATTTGAGGCAACTTAACAAACCATCCTTAGTTTAATTGGTAGGTATCTGATCGATACCAATTGCATATCAATGCAACTATCAAATCTTGTGCTATCAACTAATTGATGTGTGCACACAGATTGGGCTATCAACTCTTGATATGTGCTCATCTCATGTACCTTTACCCAACTTTGCCTCCAATACACATTGATCTTGGCGCAAATCCAACAAATCAATGGTTTTGGTTAAGTCCAACCCATTAGTCATGAAATCTAATTTCAATGGTTCAAACATATTCTTATAGTGTGAGCTTGAGATAACTCAATAACTCTAACTCTAGAAGAACTCTGGTTCTCCCCATATTAATGGAAGGTGTAAGACATAATTGTTTGTTCAGCAAGAGATTTTTGTTAATTTAGTCTCATCATGTTATTACTGCATGGTTTTATATATTATACATTATGTTATCATTGGTGTGTATGTCCGAGTGCATTCACTGTTTTTTATATATTAAATATTATACCATAATGGACACATGTATATTTCACATTCATCATAAATAAATATTCAAGTTGTTGATTATATTATGAATGCACTAGTTAAATATACTATAAAATATACAGCCTTTTGATTATCTATAGAGAATTTATTATCAAGTTGTTGATAATAATGAGATAAATATCTATGGTAAAAGATAATCTTAAAAATGTTCATAACCAGTATAGGACAATGAATTGGGCAATCATTGAACCTCTAGGTTATCACATGATTTATTTTGAGGAGGAATCTCATTCTCCATGATATAAAGATATCTAAATAAATCAGTGGATTTTTAAAGAGTTAAGGGTACCGAACAGTGACGCCTGATAATAACTGCACAGAAAGTGCTAGATGTCAACAGTTATTATCTTAGTCATAATATATGAGTATTTTGTCACTCGAAGTCCTTTGACTTGAGGTGTCAAGACTGTCCTTTCATAGATAGTTGTGGAGGTGCTCTTACCTTGTACTGGGCTATCCGTGCTTGGTAATCCGGCTCGTAGTCACCAAAGTTAGTCATGTAGTGAGACATGAGATTACCAATAGTAGGACTCGTTACCATGTAGCACCAGGGCAAGATCCTAATGGAGTTGATATTTTGGTTCTGATAAAATAAATTCCTGGCCAGGGGAAATATGACTTATTCAATGTAAGATTGAATTATTAATTAGATTAATAATGATAAGTCTTATTTTAATCAGAACGCAAATTATCACTCATTAGTATATTGACTAATAGGGTTTGACATGTTGTGACCCTAATCAATATCAGGATCATAACGAGAGGACTTAATATTATGATTTAGAGGTGAAAATAATATTGGAGATTTTATTGGTAATTAAAAGGAGAATTTCGGAAGGATATTTAATTTATCCGGGTATACGAGGAATTCGGAAATTGTGTCTGATATAATATTAAGGAGTTAATATTATATTTCCATTCCGATAAAATTATTGACCTTATAAGTCACACCCAAAATACATTATTAGTCTAGTCTATATATAGATATGGGGAGTAATTTAATTGAGAATTAAATTAGAAATTATCACTTATACTTTTTGAGTTAAAATTAATGTTGATTAATTTTAACTATTTCTCCTATTAATAATTTTAATTAAAGTGTTAATTAAAATTATAATAATTTAATTAAGTTGTTAATTAAATTAACCAAAGTGGTATATCAAAGCAATTACCATGGTTTATAGAAGAGAAGATTGATTCTATGATTAATGGTGGAAGCTAGAAAATGAGCTATGCAATTGTTGCACCAACATTTAAATGAGGTTGAATATTGGGTTGGCCTTTTGGCCAATTTTTCTTCTTCTGCTTCTTTATCTTCATTTTCTTCTTCCTCAAAATTTTCTTCTTCATCTTTGTTAATCATCTTCTTCTTCTGGTGAATCTCCTTCTTGTGATTATTCAAATTTTCTCTTGAACAAAAATTGTTTTTGTTCTAAAATATTTTCTTTCTCTCATATGGTATGAGCATTGAAAGAAAATATTGAGAAAAAGCTCCTAAAGTGTTAGTAGTTTATAAATTTGCAAGAAGAAGATATTTGTAATCATACATCTGGGACTAGCAAAGGAGTTTCATTAACACAACTAAAGCTTTTGGTCTTTTTGCTTAGTTAGCGCACTTGGTGAACTCGGTAATAAAAGATTTGTTTTAATCCTTTTATTTTCCATTTTATTTATAAAATCATGGGATGATCTTGGCAAAATGGATATTATCCATAAAGGTTACAAAATATGTTTTGTTAAAAGTTATGGATAAATGCTCAAGGTTAATATGAAAAGTGTATTTTCATGTCATGCAATATTTGATTGCATGTTTCGGTAAAATTAAAAATTTTTGAAATCTATAATTTTGACCGAGACCTAAAACTCCCCTCAATCCAAAATAAAATATAATGCTTCCGTTGCCATCCAACAAGACTACATAATATGGGATAATTATCCCTTTACACTCACAATAAAGATGATAAACTCATGGATGATGGCGATAAGACTCAAACTCGAAATTTTTTACAATTCTTATAAGTAAGAATACCAATCAATCCACATTTTGATTGACACCGTAAAAGATCATTTAATTAGTATATTTGTTGGTGGGTAGGAGTATTAAATTGGATTTAACCGATGTAATCATCAAATTAATCAGATTTGATTATTTGCAATCAGTGGATGTGTATATAAAATATATATGGTGCCAGTTGTTAAAAATCTTGTTCAAAGATACATTTCTCTCTTTTTAATAAGTATAGTCTCTAATAGTTTTTTCGGAAATATGGAGCTCTTTCGTCCTAGTTAGGGTTTTCCTTAGTCTAGGTTTTCTTCCTCTATGTGTCACTTCTTATGATCTTTATTCTTTCTCATAGTCTTTCTTTTTTCTTCCATCGCCTATTTTCTTCTATTTTCTTTCATTTGTCGTTTGTGTTTCTCTATTTGTAGGGCTAGGTTGGTTCTTCTCTTTTGCAAGTTCTTTCAAAGTTTCGATGGAGCTTCTGTTCTGGCGGCCTGCTTTCATGGCAAAAGAACTGGAAAAGCTATTGGAAAAATTTAGGTTTACAAAAGGAGAGGATGAGGCGATGGACCTTGGGCATGATGGTAGGTCATCTGATTCACCGAATAATGACTTGTGCTTGGTGGGTAGAATTGTTTCAAGCAAATCATTTACAATAGGGTATTTATAGTGCATGAACTATGGCTTAGAACTGTGAAAATGAAATGTCTATTGATGTTATATCGAGTCAAGCATTCATTTGCAAGTTTCAATCTAAGGCAAATAGAATGAGGGTGTTAATGGGTTGTCCACGGCACTATAATAAAAATCTTATAGTGCAAAAGTAAATAGATATGGAACTTCTAGTATTAAGCTAAACACTTGCATATTATGGACTTGTATTTACAACCTCCCAATCAATCGTAGATCAAAAGAGGTTATTTAGAAAGTTGGAAGTAAGGTGAGTAAGTTTGTGAAAGTTGAAGAAAATGAAATGGGTTCTTTAGGAAAATTTGCAAAGGTCAAAGTTGAAATAGATATCCATAAACCTTTAGTCCGTGGTACTGTAATCCTTAACAGCAGAGGTGAACGAATTTGGATCTACTTCTAGTATAAAAGGTTAGAAAACTTTTAATACTAGTGTGGATTCATTGATCATAGTAAAGGGGAATGTAATATGAAACCAGAAGATGATTAAGCTCTAGAGTGGCCATACAGTAAATAGCTAAAAGCAACACATAATAGAAATGTGGTCAAAAGCACCAATGCTAGGATAGAGAAAAGCTAAGAAAAGGAAAAAATAGAGTCTTAAAAGTAAGTGGAGGTTTTTTGAATGATGGAGTTACATGAAAATTGGTGCTTGGAAATGAAAAGGAAAATGGATAATGAAGTGTCCAAGAGCAATACTGGCAGCTGTACAAACCATGAAGAAGGTCAGACCTGTTAGTTGAGAGAGAAGGAAAAGAATATATATATATATATATATATATATATATATATATATATATATATATATTGCAACCTAGCTAAAAAGGAAGTAAAGAACTAAATAGGTAATAAAACCCAATTAAATATATCAAGGCATAATGGTGGCCTATGAACTAAGGCAATAATCTCAGCTATTTACACTAACAACTCCCCCTAAATTCAAGATGGGATAGTAAGACCAGCTCAACTTGAGTTTGCTAAGCAAAAGAGTAAATCTACCAGGAAGATGAGCTTTAGTGAAGATACCAGCAGTCTGATCCACAGAAGAAATAGGAAGAAGTTGTAAGGTACCACATTGAAGATGTTGGTGAACAAAACAACAATCATTCTCAATGTGTTTGGTTCGTTTATAAAAAATATCATTATGAGCAATTTGAATGACAATACAATTCTCATAGTGTAGAAGAAGAATATGTAACATCCATATCTTCAAGTAACCAACGAAGCCAAAATAATTATGAAGTAACATCAACGAGTTCTCGATATTCAAACTTAGTGCTAGATCGAGATGTGACTGTTTGATTCTTACTTTACCATTAAATAAGTGAGTCTTCTAGGAAGAAGCAGTAGTCAGTTGTTAATTGGCGATCTATAAGATTACCAGCCCAATTAGCATATGAGTATCTAGACAAGACTAACGAGGAATGAGTAGAGAAATGAAGTCCATAAAAAAGAGTGCCTTTGACATATCATAGGATGCCAAGAACAACAACAAAGTGAGTAGTCCGAAGGGTAGCTATAAACTGCTAACAATGTGTACAACATAGGTAATATCAAGATGAGTCACTGTAAGATAAATAAGACTACCAACAAGTTATTAATATAAAATGGGATCATGAAAAGATTTGCCATCAAAATGAATTAACTTAACATTGGTATCCAATGGTGTAGAGGCAATAATTGAATCAGTGATACCAGATCTAGAAAGCAAATTAGAATCATATTTGGCTTGAGATAGATAATAGCCATCATAATCATAAAAAAACTTCAAGTCCATGAAAGTAATTGAGTGACTCCAAATCTTTCATTTCAAAATGCTAACGGAGATAATGTTGTAACTCAAAAATGGCTATGGAATCATCACCTGTAATGATCATACAATCCACAGAAAGTAACAAAAGAACAATACTCTTGTCAATATGCCGAATAAATAAAGCACAATTATAAGAACTTGAGGTGAAACCAAATAGTGCAATGGTTGAATTGAATTTTGCAAACCATGCTCTATGAGATTGCTTAAAACTATACAAAGCACACCTAAGAAGGCAAACTTTATGCGAAAGATGAGAATACCCTAAATGAGAATGCATATAGACTTCATTCAGATCTCCATTAAGAAAAATATTTTTAACATCCATCTAGAGAAGAGACCAATATTCACTAGTACAAAAAGTATTATAGAAGACTAGTTATATGCAACGGTTATAGAAACAAATATTGTGTAAAAAATATGGTGGCATTTTTGTAATTAAATTGAAAAAATTTTATAACCTTATGCAAGAATTGTTTAAAAAAGCTGCTGCATATAAATCGCGCTTCCTTTATGCGGCGGTTGTTTTAGTGTATTTGTAGACATTAGACAGCGGTTTTTTTATATAACCGTCCCATAAAAGTTTTGAAAACTAAAAACTAAAATTAATTGCAAAACCATTGCACCCTTCTCTGCATCTAATTTCTCCCAAAGCTAGCCCACATGCCGGAAATCGTCGAAGCTTCTCTCACCGAGTGCCGGAAATCGCCCAAGCTCCGCTCACCCAACACCGTCATTTTTTTGCTTCTCTGCCGTGACGTGGGAAACTTGCCCAGCGCCGAAAAAGCCCAATCTCATTCTCGCCCCGATTTGCAGCAATCCATTCCCGCCCTACCCTCTCTCACTCTAATTTTCTCTCATTCTCTTCCCCTCCCCGATTTGCAGCGGTCCAGACCAGCGCCGATGGTAGCCAATTTTGTCCCCATTGTTGTCAAACTCTCTCTTCCATCGACTTCTTAACGGGTTTGTGCGTTGACTTTTTTGCCTCTTCTTCACTTTAATTTCTTTGTTAAAACCATTTGAACTTGGATGAGTTTCCATTGTTTGGTTATTTTACATCCATGGAACAGTTATTGGTTTAATCTGAACTAGAATTAGTTAAGTACTGATTCTTGATTACTTGATGAGTTAATAGCAAATAAACCGCAGGGATTTGCCTAAATGATTGTGAATTCCTTATATATATGGTTACTATTTATTTTAGTTCCTTATATGTCCAAAGAATTGATGTTGTGTTCAAGAATTTGTGTTTATCGAAATTTTGGAATTGTGTGGTATTCTTATATTTGGTGAAATTTTTGTTTTTTCATGCAAAATTGTAAGAGAAGATAAGAATAACGAAATAAATAATTTGATTTATTGTTGTAATGTGGAAATGAAAATTGGAGATCAATTTAATATATCTGGAAAGTTCTTAAATTTGATTGTTTAGGTTAGTGGTGGTTCCTTAGCTTTTGATGTTTTAAGGGATGATTAATTTAGATAAATTATACCTTTCCCTGGGTTTCTGCATGGGCATGTTCTGCAAATGCATCATATAGTTGGTGAGGAATATTTGAAAACAATGGTTATAGCTACACGACTTCCCTTGCATTGCGTAGTGCATTTCCTGTTTGTTTTCAGGGTCCAGAATCCAAAAGAGAAGAATAGAAAATCTGCTTCGATATGATTTGTGTCCTACTAATGAGAAAACTAGCTCCAAGTGAACTTTGTTATTATGTGTGGTTTTGTTTCGACAGAGGCTTCCATTCTAAACATTTTGGCTATTTTTCATCGTAGTGCTTGTCTATGTGAAATATTAGTATGAGAAGTCTTGAAATTACTATGTGAAATATTACTATGAGAAGTCTTGAAATTAGTAGTGGTAATTATAACAAGTTGATGCTTGAAACATTTACTTTTTTGGTAACCAAATAGATGGTCTAAGTAACTGACAAGTTAGACTCCGTACAAGCTCTGCTTTCAATATGAAACTCTGTCTTCATCACTTGATCTTAGTAATTCCCTGTATATATCATATCTTATATTCTATTCTCTTAATTTCAGTGTTCATTATGCAAGTGGTTGAGACTTGAGAGTCCTTTTAATTTATTATCTTCAGTGGCTTTATCTTTAAGCTGTTCTTTTTCACTTTGTTTTTTTTTCTTTATTAGGTTGCCCAAGAGCTAGTAAGGTCAAAATTATGTTGAGTTAATGGATTAACTAAAAAAAAAAAGATAATAAAAATAATTGAGTGAAGAATTGAAATACTTTTAACTATGACTTCTGGAAAGCAAATTTGGTGATATATGAACTTGTTATAGTCGAAATACCAAGACAAATAAGGACTAAATGGTTCAGCAAGCAAGAAAGGGAGATAGAGCTAGGGTTGATGATTTGGAAAGATTAGCATGTCCTCTAGTTTCTATCAGTTCAAGCCTTGACCTAATTCTATTGTCTAGATGGTTTAGACATTAATTAATGTCTCATGGATCCAAAACATTAATTAATTTTTGATTAATTTATCTATATATTGTTCATTATAGTTTTTCTTTATGATTTTTGTTAGCCAAAAAATTTAATCAAAATGTTAGGAGCAATTATTTGCCTCTTATTTAATCTAATAGAACTAACATTACAGTAAAGTCACACTACCACATTAGATAAAAAAACTTATGTTGGATTCTGAGGTGGTGTTTGCTAAAATTAAATATGAAGGACTGTAAATTTAAGAATTGAATGCAAGAAGTCATTTAAAGTCCAAACTTCCACAACGTACAGATAATTTCAGTAATTTGGTAACCAACTAGCTTGGTTGCTGATGTTTAGAGTGCAAATTCTTGCATCAATATGTATTAGTAACAGTTGCTTGTGTTCTTTTCAAAAACAAACGACAGTTGCTTGTGTTTGTGGCTGTTTTGTGTTAAGCATACGGTGGAGAATTTAAGACTTTTTATTCAAGATATTATGATTTTTGAGTTGGGTAGTTTGCTTTATGCTATGATTAGTCTTAAAAACAGAACACTTTGTTATATAATTTGTTAGTTACGTATTTGTCTAGAACTAAAGTGTTTGGCTTATGATTATGTTTCTATTATGAATTAGTTTTTCATAGTTGATTGCCTAATGCATATTATATATGCAGTTGTATACACCTATTGTTGCATTTTCCAAATTGGTTAGCTGGAGAACTTTGGCTCTGTATACAGGTGGACAATGCGTTGTGTTTTGATTGATCTGTAAGCTAAATCACTTTTCATGGTAGGAAACAAATTTTCTACCATGTGTCTGATATAAATTCAGTTCAATTCAAACAATTTAATGAAAATTTTTTTCTTCCTTTACTTAATTATTATTTTTTTTCAAGCATCTATAAGTAAATTTTGAAACTGGTAAAACTTAGATTTTGGGTATTAGACACAAAATTTTGAAATTTTCTATTCATCTCATTAAATTTATTCAAAGTTATTATGTGGGAAAATTTTGGGTATTAGACACAAGGGTTAGTGTTGTCTCTTACACTGTATAATGATGCAACTACACATTCTTTTCTTTTTCTTTTTCCTTTTTGATACTAAAAATAATTAAATACTTCTCTTTTTTTTTTGTTTGGTTCTTTGTTATGCTAATTAATTAGACTTTGGATTTCATTATATATATGAATGCAGCAAGTCGTTTGATGGCTAAATCTAGCTATGGTCATCTTCCCCTTATAAAGCCTTCAACTTGCATTCTTCTCATAGCTTAAATTTCTTAGGAATTAAACGAAAAGGTAAGCAAACCATTCAAATCAATGCCATAAAAATTAACCATGACATCAAACTAAAAATTGCATTTGTCATACCAGTGATTTCACCATCAAAAGTCCCAAAGAATAATTTTTAATTGGTTCTTGTGAAACTAGAAAGGTATTATAATGTCAATAATCTGAATTGAGAAGAAAAGAAACAATTTAACAATTTGTTAGTGTTCAATAATTGAATCAATTGACTGGTTGATATGGTTCGTGTTTGTTTATTTCTCTGAGTTACCCAGCTCAATGAGTAGTTCAAGTAAATGATTCTAATTAACCAACTCCCATGGTTGGCTGCTTTGGATTACACTGTATGCTTGTTTAGTGACGTATTTGTGACAACTCAGGGTAGCAACTTCCCTCATTTTTTAATGGGTCATCAGAGATTCTTTTTGATGGGCATGCAAAGACCATTAAGCTTGATAAGCGCAAACTAGTCGTTCTCATGCACAATATGGGAATAAGGTATGTCACCCATTTTAATTGCATTTTTCCTCTTTATCAATGTACCGGTATTGATATAAGAATATGTGCATGTTTGATGATGTATAATGTTGGATTTAAGCTCTAATTGGATCTTCTCCTATTGATGAAGTGTAATGTTGGAATTTGGTTTAAGGCCAAATTGAACTGTTCTTTCTCAGTCATTGATGATGCATTGTCTACTTTTGATTTGCAGTTGGAAGGCCTTCAAGGATCAAATAGCGACGATTATCAAATATTTTTTGGATATTAATTGAACATTTGAGATTATCAAATATTTGAAACTTGTGTATGTAGTTTTTTCATACATATATATAATAGGTTTTAGCTAGCTTTGTATGGTTTTGTTAGATATATGTATTTAAGATGTTTGTATAATATGATTGCTATTGAGATTTGAAATTTGTATATATGGTGATCAAAATATATTTGTTTTTTTTCTTTAAAAAAAAAAAAGAGAACTATAGTCAATGATTGTTAATAAACAACCGCTGCATATAACAAATCATATACAACACTTGTTAGCAAACAACCGCAACATAAAACCCTAGATTATATGTGCTCCCTTCATATGCGACGCTTAACAACCACTACAGAAAGTCCAAAACAACCGTTGCACATAATATTATTATGTACTAGTGGTTTAAGTGTAGCAATAGCTAAAAGACTTTGGACAGAGGTTAAATGAGTAATAGGTGCAAATGTTTCTTCATAATCAATGTCATATTTCTAAGTATATCCTTTATCAACTAAACGAGCTTTGTAATGCTCAACTTAACCATCAGAGCACATTTTGATCTTATAGACCCATTTACACACAATAGGAGTTTTACCTAAAAGAAGGTCCACTAAATCTCAAGTATGAGTTTTCTTTAAAACTTGAAGCTCTTCAGACATTACTTGCTATCAAAGAGGGTCAGTGCTAGCCTCACGATAAGAATGAGGTTCATGTAAAGAGCAATAGTAGAAAAATAATGATAATCTTTGAGATGATATGGAGTTACTCTTACCCGATTGGAGCGACGGATAGAAGGTTCAAGATCTTTAAAGGAAGCAAATTTTGGAGAAGTAGGATCAGACTCGTTGAGCTCTATAGAGGAATCTGTATCAGACGAAGGGAATAACTTTATAGAAGGGTTACTAAAGAAAGCTAGAGAAGTAGAAAGGGAACTATGAAATTTGGACAAGGTAGAGAACATAATGTGTTCCTAAAAAGTGACATGTTGAGAGATGCGTAACTGACTTAAAATAGGATCTCAACAATGATAGCCTTAGTGCTTTATCCTATATCCAAGAAAACAACAAAGACGAGCACAAGGTTCAAGTTTGGTGTGTTTAAGAGGATTGAGAAGAACAAAGTAAGCATTCCCAAAAACTTTGAGATTTGAGTAATCAGGTGTCTTACCATATAGTCATTTAAAATGATATAGATTTTGAAGAATAAGAGCAGGGAAACGATTAATGATATGAATAGAAGTGAGAGCAACCTCAACCCAAAATTTTTTGGGACAGAATGTAGAAAGAAGTTGAGTATGAATAAAATCTAAAATATGACAATGTTTGTGTTCTAAACGACCATTTTATTAGGTGTAAGGACAATATCTCTGGACAATGGTTCCTTCTTGTTTGAGAAACCGAAGAAGAATAGAATCTTGATACTCCATGGAATTTTTAGTACAAAGAATTTTGATTGCACAAGAAAATTGAGTCATAATCATGTTAGCAAAATCAATATAAATTTGAGACAGTTTAGATTTATGCTTGAGAAAATATATCTAGGTAAACCTAGAATAATTATCAATAAATAAAACGAATAGCAATAGCCATTCATAGTAGGAGTAGGAGCTGGATCCCTAATGTCTGGATGAATTAAACCAAAAGGAAATCACAAATAGAGTTATTAGTATTAAAAGATAAAGATGGTCGTTTTGCTAATTGACAATATCGACAATCAAAAGTCTCAAATTTAGAAAGCCCCAAAGAACCACTAGAAATTAAAAATCTAAGTTTATTAGCTAATGTATGACCAAGATGAAAGTGCCATTGATAAGCTAAAGGAATGGTGGCGGAAGCAGCAATCTATTTGGGAACAGAAATATGAAGAGATGTGAACTCAAATAATATGCCCACCTTGTGCCTCGTTCCAAGAATCTGTCCTGTCTAAAGGTTCTGAAGCTAATAACTAGTATAAAAGAAAAGAACAGTTAGACCTAGATTACATAATTGACCAACAAATATTAAGTTTAAGGACAAACTAGAAACATAGTAAGTATCTGGAAGACTAAGATTAGAGGTAGCAACTGTGCTAGTATAGGTAATAGATATACAACTACTATTAGCAGTTTTAATGGAGGGAAGAAAACAAGTATGAGTTGTATTAGATAAAACACAAAGTTGAGAAGTCATATGATTACAACAAGCATATTCAAGGAGCCAAGAATCGCCTAAAGTGATAGATAAGGCAGTGGAGGATGAAGAGTTGGAAGATATCACCTATTTGAGAAGAGATTCTAAATAACTGACAGTAAAAACAGACTAATCAAAGGGAGCAGTGGCAGCAGCAATAGTGGAAGAACCAGGTTGAGGAGCAAACTTATACTTGGGTGGAGCTCCCTCAGGAGGAGATGGGTGGGTTGGACAATTCTCCAAGATATGTTCATGTTCATGACAATATTTGCACTCAACAGTAAGACAATTAGCAAAATTATGACTAGTATTGCGATCATTCTTAGAAAATGTTGAGCCAAATATGGAGCGTAGCTGAGTGATAGCAAGTACCACATCTGATGATGGAGACTTGATTAAACCCAAATGAGTTCCTTCAAATAAATTTCTTTAACAGCAGCATCCAAAGTGGACAAGGGATCATGATGTAACAGAGCAGTATAGACTGATTCATATTCAGGACAAAGGGCCATAAGACTTGGATAAGATAAAGATTATCATTATTGAAATTAGCTTGAGCCAACTGAATCCATATAGGTTGAATGACAGCAAAAAAATTATTAATAAATTGTTCTGGGTATTGCTTAAGATTATTGAGAGTCGAGAGCAAGTGATAACAATGTGCAAGACCAGTGGTTTTGTACCGACTACACGAGAAATCCCAAATTTCATTTGCAATATCAATATAGCAAACTGAATATGAATAGATGACATGGAGATATTATCTGGTATTTTTGTTGTCCCATTCGTCAAGTCGTTCAACATACTTGACATAATTTTCATCATCTCAGATAGATTTGATTATATCACTAGTAATGATGCACCAAAGCTTTCACCCAATCATAAAACTTTTTGTGCATTGTAACCAAAGAGTATAATTAGAGTCATCCCAAACAATACTAATAACACGAAAAATATCAAATTTGTTCATATCAAGCAATACAAAATAAGAACCAGACAGAGAGAGAAAAAAGATAAATCCAAGAAACTAACTAACTAAAACCACATATTCAAATCACCAATAATTGACAACAAAGCAAGAAGAAAATAGTCAAATAATCAAGAGAGCATGACAATGATAAAATATTTTAAATGCAAGGCTATAATACCATATTAGTTGAGAGAGAAGGAAAAGAATAATTATGATATATATATATATATATATATATATATATTACAACCTAGCTAAAAAGGAAGGAAATAACTAAATAGTAATGAAACCCAAATATATAAATCAAGGCATAATGGTGGCCCATGAACAAAGACAATAATCTCGGCTATTTGCACTAACAAGACCCTTTCCATAAAATTGTACAAGAGACAGCTCCACCACTAAGTAAGCTAGTCGGACCCAACCAGCTAGAAGATATGACTCGCCAACTTTTCTTTAAAGTTCCAAAGGAGAAATTATGGGCCTTTTATTTTGGTTTGGTGGGAATTAAAAAAGGTGTGAACCAGAATAATCTTTTTACCAAGTCATGTGAAAGGCTAAAGAAAAAGTCAATAAAACAAAAAGCAAGAGAAAAAGATAACGAGGCATATTCGAGGAATACAATGAAGACAAACCATATGAAAAGAAAAGAGAGGGGGGATCATGATGTAGGAGACCAAATGGATTGGAGTGCATAGGAAGCCAAAAAAATGTGCCGAAAAAAAAAATCAGAGATAGTGATATAACCCAAAATGATAAAAAAAAAATTTGGTCCTCCTATAAGTGAGTATCTTTCTGAACATATCAAACTCTTCATATTGGTAAGGAGTTGGGATTTTGTTTTGATTCTAATGGTAATATGGCAGCTAATATTTTTACTAACCTTATTGAACAGGATGCACTGCGTTGGAAAACATCTTTTTAATTCCTCTTCTCTGATTTTGAGCATGTAGTGGTGTTGTCTTGTGCTTTTAGTCTTTCTTTGACCTGGCTTTTTTTTTTTAGCATCTTATATTTTTTAGGCTTGGTTTCTATCAGTTCTTCTAATTCAATTCTAGTTATATTCTTCTTTTGCTTGAAGTTAGGATCATTTGTCTTATTCGGGCTCTTTTGCTTAGTTTAAGGGGGATGTTTTTTTATTACCTTGATATTTGATTAAGATAGTTTTTCCCTTCATTTCAATAAAAAAAATTTTACTTATAAAAAAAATAAAAATTAAAGGCTATTAAATCTATTGCAGCATCACAATATCTTTCAAGGTCTGAATATTTTGGCTAGTAGTCATTTATGGATAGATAAACCTAGGGGATGTTGGTCATTATGTGCCAAGTGCAAGTGAAGTTGTGTTAAAATAGTGGAAATTCAAGAATTTGGATGTTCAGCCAAGTCGTGTTGCAAATTTTTTTTTCCTTAAATCATTCAGTATTTTACAAGCTATTGAATTGCAGACCAATTTAATTCATATGATAAGATCCTAATCCAGCATATACATATATATAAAGAATAACAATCTTCATCCATATTCAAATCAATATGTTCATATAATTTCAATAACACAACAATATGGTCGGTCAATGAAAAATAATTTTTTAAACACTTATCATATAATATCACTTAGTGAATCTTTATTAATAAAGAAATTTATTAAAGGGAAATTTTTAAAAATGGTAAAACTGAAAATTGAATCGGTAAATATGAAAACAAAAAAAGTCAACATTTTTTAATTAAAAATCAGCAAACGGTGGAAATTCCTTTTTTTTAAAACTAATTAACTAATATTTTTTTTAGTTAATCAGTCAAATAATAAGTGATTAGAGTCTTAGACAATTATTTTTCAAGGGATTATGGCTAACATTTTTTTTATCTCAATAGTACATCAACACCAAATTTTTTGAAGGATGCCAATTTTTCTTTTTGCTTTTTAATAATGCACAAAGCCCTTTTTTTTTTTTTCCTTTCTTGAATAATTTCAAATTGAATACGTTGCATATGATTATGGAAACTCTAAGGGAGCTTACTATGGACTAAGTCTAAGCATAAGAAATTTGTTTCAAGTTATAACGATGAATCCACCCATCAACTTAAGGACAAGGGTTAATATGGCCCAAATTAAGTTTTTGGATCAAAATGGTCCTAAACTTTTTTGTAGCCAGTTTATTCTTACTTTAATTTTCAGGAAAAAAAGAGTTAAAAAAAAGGAGCTCCCTTAAAGTTTTTATCTACTTTTTAATTTTTAGGAAATTACAAAAACGCACACAAAATGTTTGTATCGATGTTCAGCAATTGTCGTATTGGGTTTTGTACGTGTATCTCATATAAGAAATGTAGCAAAATTTAAAAAAAAAAAATTTACAAATCCAAAACCATGGAATCACCTTATTTTATCAAAACCAATTCAAGGTTGAAGATGAGTACCTTTTTGTTTAAGTCTTGATCTTCAAGGTTATCAGCTTTCCTTCTTGTTGGGTTGTAGCAAACTACAACAATCCAAAACTTATAGATTGCTATAACAGTGATCCATGCGAATAAGTGAAAGAAAGAACCTAGAAGGCAATGGGGTGATTAAACACCAAATTGCTAGCGATGGTGAATAATCTTTTGAGAGGAGAAGAAGAAATAACTCTTATTTTCTGTGTAGGCAGCCACATTTTAGAACCTTAAAATGTCTACTTATAAGTTCTCTAATCCAAATTAGAGATGAGGACTTAAAACTCTAGGTTTAGATTCATATTCAGAATAGAACACTGCTGAGTCATAGGTCATCGCATCCGTGATGAGTTTTAGGGCTTGGATATGCAAAAGCTGTTAAGCCCTCTTCGCGCTTGTGATGAACAAAAGCTATCAAACTTTTATCATGCCTATGACGGTCATTGCACCTATGATGAACAAAGCCTGTCAAACTTCTATCATGCCTGTGACAAGCAGTATTGCCCCAAAATATGAAACTCTTTCACTCACTTATCTCTCTTATGTTTTGGATCACAACCAAAATCCATTTCACATTTCCTTCATTCCGTCTATGCGCGTGACCTACTAGATTCCCAGTTATGTTGGATATTCAAAATATCACATGATATTGAGCTGATCATGAGCAGCATCTAGCAACACATGATAACCTCTAATTGACTAAAAAGTCAGTGGTCTAACTATAAACCCTTCCATAGACAAATATCAGTATAATTCGTCATTTTACTAGACTATACCCCACTTGGTTAGCTCTGTGTCACCTCCCTTTAGATTGACTATGTCACATCTAATCTAAATGATGTTAGATCTTGTCATTGAGATTCATTACTCTTACAAATATGTCACTGAAGACTATTTTCATAACATTTTTACTCTAGCCAAAGATTCATGACTAATGATCTTGACAAGAGGTCACTAGTATACACTCTTTCTATCAGGATTAGTGAATCCTTTATTGGCTACTCAACTATCTTCAAATACCTCAAATTGTACCCAATCACCACTCTATGAACAATCTCTACTGAGACAATAAGGAATATAGTCAAAGTACAGAATCAATGTCCAGAATCAATGTCCAAGATAACATTTAAGAACCTCAAGTCTAAGGATACTTGCACCATTGCTATGATAAGATTATCACTAACATATGAGTAAATAATCCACATGATTGTCTCATAGTAGATCATCCAATGTACTTAACTACTCTTAGCAAGATCCACATGTTAACTCTAAACATTTCATGCTTACAGCTTATGAGACTATTGCTTGATCTAATCAATGAGTATAACATGTGATATTCTATCCAGATCAACATTGTCCTGTCTTGTTGATCCTATAACTAGGGATAGATTGGATACAAACATAATTACACATGATAAGAATCTCAACATTATGATCTCATCATGATTTCCTTCATGCTATGTTTTGTACCATTTTATTCATTCATAATGAAAGTATACAATAAGTGCTAAAGGTGATTGCTTTTAGAGCAACAATCTCCCACTTGCACTAAAGCTAATGACCTTTGTATTTAATATCATAAGCAAGTACATGAGAATCATACTTCTTTTAGGGTAATGGCTTAGTGAGTGGATCGGCTATATTTTGATCAATGGGCACTCTCTCTATCTTTACATCACTTATACCTATAATTTCTCTAATCACATGGTAGTGTCTAAGCACATATTTGGATCTTTGATGGGACTTTGATTCCTTTGCTTGTACAATGGCTCTATTATTGTTACAATATAATTGTATCGGTCAATGATGCTAGGAACCACTCCTAGTTCCGTGACGAATTTCCTTATCCAAACCACTTTCTTGGCTACCTCAGAAGTTGCGATGTATTATGTTTCAGTTGTGGAATTAGCAATCATCTTCTGTTTGGAACTCTTCTAATTAACTGCTCCACCATTTAATGTGAATATGTATTCTGACTAGGATTTTAAGTTATCCCTATCAGTTTGGAAGTTGGCATCGGTATACCCACTTACCTCAAGATCTCCATCTCTATATACTAAGAATAGATCTTTAATCCTTCTCAAGTACTTAAGGATATTTTTAACAGCCACCTAATGACCCTCACTACAGCCCGACTGGTATCTACTCGTGACACTCAAAGCATATGACACATCATGCCTCGTACATATCATAGCATATATGATTGATCCTATAGCCAAAATATATGGGATCAAACTCATGTGAGACCTCTCAACTTGTGTCTTAGGATACATATTAAAAGAATTTTATAATTTAGAGATACCAAAAATGTGTCACTAAAAGCCAAATGGCATCATTGAAACAACTTTGCGACGTAGTGGTAGCATCTCAAAAAAGCTTGTCGCAAACCTAGTTTTAGCAGCCCCACAAAAACTACCGTTGCTATCAACAATGCACATATAAAGTCGCTATATAGCGACACGGTGCGGCGTTGCAATATACAAAACCAGCCTCACTAAATTATGGCGATAAGAATCAGCTGGAGACAAGCCAAGTGACAGTGGTAGCGATGAATAAAGGGCATCGTTGTTTTTGAGATACTCTTTGCATTACTAAATTTCATTTTAACTGAAATTGGTTACAACACCATTTCAGCATCTCTAAAGGTGTCACTATTTTTTTAAAAAAAATTAAATAAATAAATTAACCGTTTACAGAATAATAATTAACATGAATATCAGTCAACAGAATTCATCACAATCCAAAATTAATTGTTTCAATATACTATAACAAATTAAGTTACAAGATCAATCCAAAATTTTATTTAACATAATGTCTAAAAAATTAATACAAGAAAATCCTAATATAAAACACCTATCTATAGGCATAAAAAATACATGACAATAATACAATAGCAGAAATAACAGTAACTCTATGAATATTGATATAGTACTTGTGCTATCAACTATCTCTATAAATATTTACTTGATGTTCTTTTCGTGGCAGCAAAACTGTCAAGCAATAACAAACTTGAAAAAGGGGAATACCGATTCAAGTTGCGAATGAGCAATCCAATTTCAATCTGCTCTAATATGTAAAATTATAAGCATAGAAGGAAGAACCAAATGAATAAATATAGACATCACACAAGTGAAAACGTCAAAAGCAATCTAAAACTTTTCCTTTTTTCTGTACTAAAAATTTATGTTAAATGATATAGTAAAGTTCCACCAGTGGGTTAGGTATTTTGGTGCACATAACAAATCATAAGCCCATTGTAAAAATTGTATATGCTACGCATGTTATATATCCATCTTCCAGTATCCCTTGCACTAAGTATCTTCACATTGACATTAGATAAATGTAAGAACAAAAGATGTATATAAATCAAATTTGATATTTTCTAACTATAGAAATACATGATTAACTTGTTGATATTTCCAAATTACAGAACAACATGATTTAGAAAGAGATGCATATCCACTAACAAATAAAAAAATGAGAAAAGAAAAAGAAAAAAAAAAATTTATCAGTCAGGTAATTCTTACGAGTAAAGGGCATGACACCATGGAATTCACATGCATGGCAGCATATCTCATATAATTCTTATTACTAGATCACATAAGATAATATGAACATATTTCAAAATATCAACATATAGAACAACTCAAGCAAATGTAAGTGATGAGATAACACCAAAAATGCTAAAAATTACCAACTAATACTCCTGTAGTGAGATGTAAAAGGCAAAGATTGGCTTGCTGCCCTGTCATTAAGATAGATTCTTTTGCAGCTCCCTGAATCAGGAAAATCAAACTATTATCACTTAACTGCAACCATGCAATATCAAGAATAAAAGTTTGACAAATATAGAACCAGTTATATACACAGAACATTTAAAGCAGCAAATTAAATAGTTTTACAGTCTGAATTCAGTAAGTTACAAAAAAATTTAATTGCATGTAGTAAAGAAAGTTAATTCTCTTTATTCTACAATGGTCTAAATTAACTTATCTAGTCGGTAATAAATAAAGTATGGGTTTAATTTAATATGATTCAATATCAACCATATAAGAAATAAACATTAGCATGTGCTTGTTTCTCATGTGTGATAAACATTTATTTAAATGCCTACAATATAAATACAGCAACAAAGTGTCTCTATTGTAAATCCAATTTCTCCATTCCACATGGTTTAGGGCCTAACTCATCATAAAAATATAAGGCCACTTGGTCATTTCTCACTATTTTCCTTCAATTCAACTCAAGTTTGCACTCAACCTTGCAGCAAGATTACCTTATTAAAAAAAAAATTCAAAGTTGAGAAACTTTGCTTAAATAAACTTAAGCTAAGAAATCATGTACAATTTCAATAATTTGTATTATCGGCATGCACGGAAAACTTCATTTAATATGATTAAGGACCTTTATAACAGCTTTACCTTATGACAACACACCTAAAACAAATTTGAACTAAATTCATAGATTGAGATTTTGATTTTTGAGAACATGCATTTGTCTATAATATTAGAAGTTATCGTACTACAAAACATAAAGCAAAGAGAAAATATCACTTGCATAAATGGAGATCATATTTATTTCCTTAGCAACCTTATTTCTCTCACAAATTAGAATCATTATCGATGCAAGGGAATACTTACTAGATTATAAGAATTATAATAAGAATAAATAGCCACTACTGATATATAAAGACGTGCAAATAATTGAAGTGCCTCGAGTATAATGACATTTCTGCTATATAAACACTATCTCATGATGCAACAAGTGAAGGATTCTCCAGCTTCAGTAAAATTCATATTTTTCTTATGCATAAAAACCATCAATATGCATTGTAGGGCCAATAAGCTGGAGAAGCCAACAATGATCTATTAGTTTCCCTCTGAAGCTTTATGACAATGCACTTTAATTTTCCATAAGAAATATGAACTAATCCTTGATGGTAAACCATGCCAAGACAAATCATCAGTTTTAGGAAGAAATACATATTAAAGGGACTGCCTTATCCAGGGCAAAGTGTATATTTGTTCTAAGTTATGCTTAGCAGGATATAATGACCATGGTTCAAACTCTACCTATAAAAATATGAACACAATCAATAAGTCACTAAAGTCCAAATGTAGTAAAAAATGACAGCCATTGTATGTCTTTTAAGTTTTGAAAACATTAAAATAATACTTCTAGTTTGCAGAATTTTAATCCTAAAAAAAGGAATTGATAACCAGCAACCGAAGAAAAACACCTGCCCTAACATAGATTAAATAAAAAAGCAGACAGACATCAGTCTAACTAAGTGCATTGACAATAATTAAAGTTTTTTTTTTTTTACATTCAATTAGTAACAGTATCAATTAATCAAGTGCAAAATTGAACTTACAAAGGCCCTAACACAAAGAACAAAAGTACCAAACATTTCCAATGCAAGAAATTTCCATCACAACAAAAGCTATTCAAAATGATCATTAGGTTAGCATGATTCACATGGAGTTGTTATTCAGTAGGTTTAACTTCACAAGAGAGGCCTATTTTTATTACTCAGTTTAGGTTTATTAAATTTTAGCATTATTAGCAGTATTGAAGGAATATAAGCTAAAAGTCTTTTTTTTTTCTTTTTTTTTATTTACTTTCTTTTCTTGAGGTTTGAGGCAAAGTTTAGAAACTCCTTTTATGCATTTGATTGTTGAACTTAAGAAGTAAAAGTTTTATTGGGAAGGCCATTTGCATCCTAGCTAAGTTCCATGATTCATGTTTCAAAATGTTTTTATGTGAAATTTTGATTGCTTCCTTATGAGGTTGCATAATTAATTTTGGCAGTCCATTCGTTAAATACAAAGGGACAGTTCCTCAAAACGAAATGTAAAGCAAGCAGAAAGAAACAGAGGTAGAAGCTAATGCATTGATAGCTATAAGCAGCAAAGTAGGTTCCTCCCTTATTTAATATGCTAGGTGAATTAGTACTAAAACTTTGTTATTTTATTCCTAAAAGACTTTTATTTATTTAATACAAGTTTTTGTTGTTGTATTACCATATGAAGAGGCTTTTGACTTGTGTGGTGGTTCTCTTCCTAAAAATGATCATTTTGACCAAACATATGTTCTTATTTCGGTTTTTCCTTGGATAAAAGCCCTTTCCATGATGGAAATGAGTTGGAATATATGTTCATTTTTTCTCAAAGTTCATAGTGCTCTCAACTAAAATACAACCACATATCTAAACCCTAAAATTAAGAATCAAAATATTCAACCACATATCTCTAAGAAGAAAGAACTTTCCAAAATCTACTAGTTGAAAATATGCAAATCTTCAGCACTTGAACCCTGAAAAAAGAAACCAAACAAATATTATGTCAAACAAGCTTTAGTCTAAAAAATAGATCCGAAAACAGATATAAACCAAACAAGTTGTAAAAAGGCCCTCATTTAGAGTTGAAATTTCATAAAGTTTCCTCACATTATCCTTTTTCTTCTCCTTCGATTTTCTCAAGAGACAAACATAAAATTGAACTTTAAAAAGAAAAAAGCCATATCAACTTTGAAAGCAAAAACAACACTGAACACAGAGCCATGGATACAAATGAATAAACACTAAACAGTAACCGTCAAAATAAAAAATGCAATTCGATTGCCTAAAAATAGCAAGAAAGATATGTATCGCAAGAAGAAGAAGATATAAACCAAACAAGTTGTAAAAAGGCCCCTACTTAGAGTTGAAATTTCATAAAGTTTCCTCACATTATATTTTTTCTTCTCCTTCGATTTTCTCAAGAGACAACTATAAAAGTGAAGATGATATAAACTAAACAAGTTCTAAAAAGGCCCCCACTTAGAGTTGAAATTTCATAAAGTTTCCTCACATTATCCTTTTTCTTCTCCTTCAATTTTCTCAAGAGACAAACATAAAATTGAAGAAAATATAGGTAAGGGCAGTGAAGAAGATCAAGATGAAAAAGGTCTACTAAAAGGGCACTAAGGGGAGAGTTAGTTCAAGGGCAGGAGATGGGGAGTGAGGCTGAGACATAACTAGAAGAGAGGTAGAAAGATGTATTAGGGCTTGTGTAAATACCAAATGGTGGTTTTGGTGCCTATTATAATATTGTTTCATTTAAAGTGTGGGTTTAATAGAAACTTAAATATCAAATTAAAAAGTAAACATGATTAGCGATGCTAATTAAGTGTTGCTATATGAAACGGTCACTTAGCTTGCGTTTTGACTTTTCAAATGTATTTAATTAGTGACATACTAACCATGTCGCTATATAATATATCAAAAAGTTGGTGCTAGTTAGCGACACAATAAGACGGCGTCACTAATTAGAGACACCCTGCATCACAGTAGTGTCACCAAATTTAGAGCCAAATTGTGGCGCCGATGCAGAAATGGTGTCACTATATTACTTTGTCGCAACGCGTCACTAAAGTTGTCGCTACTCTACTAACACTAGTTATTGTTGACACTTTATCTCAAGGCATCGCTGCGGCATCACAATTCAACAACATAGACTTATTAGCATCGTTATTTTGACAATAATTGGCATCGTTATTTTGACAATTTCTAATAGTGACATAGACTTTGATAGGGTAATCCCATGAGTTATGGGAAGAAATCCTTTCTTAGACTGCTCTATGCTAAACCTGCTTAGTATCTTGTCTATGTATGTATATTGAGAAAGACTAAGAAACCTTTTCGATCTATCTCTATAGATCTTTATTCCCAAAATATAGGTTGCATCTCCAAGGTCTTTCATAGAGAAATTTTTAGATAACCAGATCTCGAAAAATTGTAAGACTGAGACATCATTTATCATAAGTAGTATGTCATCAACATACAATATAAGGAAAACAATTACACTCCCACTAGCCTTCTTATACATACAAGGCTCATCAGGATTTTGTAAGAAATGAAACTCTTTAATTGTCTCATCACAATGGATGTTCCAACTCTAGGATGCTTGCTTCAATCTATAAATGGATATTTGAAGCTTGCACACCTTTTCACCGTGCTTAGATGTGAAGCCCTCTAGTTGTGTCATGGACACATTCTCGGAAAGGTTTCTATTTAGGAAAGTCATCTTCACATTGATTTGACAAATCTTATAGTCGTAATGAGTGGCAATAACTAGGAGTATCTTAATGGATTTAAGCATAGCTACTGGACTAAAATTTTTATCATAGTCAATTCATTCTCTTTGACGATAGCCTTTAGCCACTAGCCTTGCTTTATAGGTAACCACATTACCCTTCATGTCAATCTTCTTCTTGAAGATCCATTTTCACCCTATTGGTTTTATCCCTTTAGGTAGGTCAACCAAGGTCCATATCTGGTTTTCATATATGGAATCCTTTTCTAACTTCATGGATTTTAACCATTTGTCAGATTTTGAACTGTTCAGAACTTCTTCATAGGTAGTGGACTCATCATCCTTTATAAGCATAATGTCATTGTGTTTCCTAATAAGAACATATCTCATGGGAGCAAAGCCCATCCTATTAGAGCTACAAAGCTCTTGTGCTTCTGAAGGTGTAGCTATTACTTCATCTATTTGAGTAATAGGGTTAGGTTCAAGTAGTTGATTTGCATTTGTTTAAGCATAGCATGTTTTGAGACAAACACCTTTTGTTCCAAAGTGTGGTAGAACTAATATCTAACTGTTTCTTTTGGATATCCTACAAACAGACATCAGTCAAACTTAGCTTCTACCTTGTCTGACATTGTCCGTTTCACATAAGTTGGACAACTTCATACTTTCATATGAGAAAGTATAGGCTTCTTGTCTATCCATATCTCATATGGAGTAGTATCAACTGTCTTAGAAGGGACTCCGTTTAATATATAAATGACAGTCTTTAGTGCATAAACCTAAAAGGACTTAGAGAGTTCTGTTAAGCTCATCATCGACCTCACCATGTCTAACAAGGTTCAGTTTCTCCTTTCAGCCATACCACTATACTGTAATGTGAAAGATGGAGCCCATTAGGATAATATTATGTTATCCCTTAGATAACCCTGCAACTCTTAGCTTAAGTGTTCACCATCTCGATTAGATCTAAGTGATTTAATACTTCTGACAAGCTGTTTCTCTACTTTATTTCTAAATTCTTTGAACTTTTTAAATGCATCAAATTTGTATCTTAAAAGATACACATACCAAATAGTGAGTGATCATTAATGAAGGTAATGAAGTAGGGATAACCACCTCTGGCATGCATAGACATTGGGCCATATATATCTGAATGTATTAGGTCCAATAGCCAATTAGCACGTTCACCCTTTTCCTTAAAGGATAATTTTGTCATCTTACCTAATAAATAAGATTCTTATCTGTCATATGATTTATAATCCCCTAAGTTACCATATTTATGTAGTTTAGTTATTCACCTCTCATTTATATGGCTAAGGCGACAATGTTGTAAGTAAGATGATTTAGGTTTATCCATTTTTATTCTTTGATTATTTTCGTTGATATTAAAAACAGAACTAGACATATCAAGTATATATATCTCATTTCAAAGTGTTCCAGTTCCATAAAAAAATATCACTTAAAATTATTGAGCAGCTATTACCATTAATTGTTAAATTAAAACCATTTATGTTCAAAACTGAAACAGAAATAATATTCTTAGTTAAAGCAGGAATATAAAAGCAATTGTCGAATTCTATTACAAGCCTACTAGGAAGCGTTAAAATATAAGTCCCTACAGCTAAGGCAACAAATCTTGCTCCATTGCCTATGCGTAAGTCTAACTCTCCCTTCTTTAGCTGTCTACTGTTCCTTAGGTCATACATATCAGTGCATATGTGTGAGCCACCCTAATATCTAATACCCAAATGTTATTACTAGAAACAGTATTAATATCAATAACAAAAATACCTAAAGTAGATGGGGTATCAAATGCTTTCTTCTTCAAAGACACTAGATAGGCCTTGCATTCCCTCTTCTAATGGCCATCTTTGCCACAATAGAAGCAAATCACACTGGGCGTAGTCTCGTTTGCCTTCTTTTTGGCCACGCCTACCTTAAGCTTTGTGGACTTCTTCTTCTTGTTGTTCTTTTTTTTTAGAACCAGAAGAGTCCAACTGCATCATAGCCTTATTGTCCTTCTTGACATAAGGCTCAACTATTTTGAACAGATTGATCAACTTAAGTATTGTAGATGAAATCTTATTCATCCTATAGTTAAGCACAGAGTATGAATAACTATCGGGCAGATGAGTAAGAATTAAGTCTATACTTAACTTGTGGTCCATTGTGAAACCCATTTGGACTAATCTCTTAATATAACCATTCATCTTTAGTGCATGCTGCATTAGAGATGTCCTTTTGACCATCTTGGAGTGGAAGAGCAATTTAGAGTTCTTGAACTGTGCAGATTTCGCTTACTCATCGAAGAGCTTCCTAAGATGGAAGACTATGGTATTTGCATCTATAGCCTTATGGTCCTTCTAGAGCTCTAATGATATAGAGGCGAGCATAATACAACCTGCCAACTCACTATCTTTTAAATGTTTCTTATAACCTAACTGCTCATAAGCAGTCGCCCCATTAACAGGAACAGAAGGAAGCGACTCATTTAAGACATAAACTATGTGCTCAGCTTTGAGAACAATTTTCAAATTGCATAGCCAATTCAAGAAATTTGGCCGAGTCAAAATTTGGCCTAATTAACTTGTTTGACTCGAGTATTGAATGCAGATTCACATTCGATGACATGATGATTCTAGCAATCTAGATGTAAAGAAGATCATATTAGAAAATGTACATGAATGCATGATTATTGGGTATTTGATAAATGCATTATGTTTTCTACTATTTTATTGCAAACCTATAGCCCTCACTATGAATCATAGAGAATTTATTTCTAATTCTAACTTAAGAATGACCATGAGTCAGTTTAACAAGCCATCTTAGGTCAAATTGGTAGGTATCTGATCCATACCAATTGCATTTTCAATGCAACTACCAAATTGTGTTATCACCTAATTGATATGTGCACAAATCATTGGGCAATCAACTCTTGATACGTGTACATCACATGTACACTTACCCAACACTGCTTCCAATTTACATTAACCTTGAGACAGCTCAACAAATCAATGAAATCGGTTAAGACCAACCTATTAATCATGAAACATATTTCAATGGTTTGAACGTATTTTTATAGAGCGAGCTTGAGTCAACTTAGCAACCCAAACTATAGAAAAATTATGGTTCTCCCCACATTAATGGAAGGCATTAGTCTTAATTGTTATTTATTGAGGGATTTCATTTAGTTAGGTCTCATCATTTTATTAGCATGCATTTATATAACCATTCATTACAAATATATATAAAAGATAGTCACACTAACTATATGACATAATTAAGGATAGTCTAATATCAATCTCTCGAGCCAAAAAGGGATTGATTAGATCTCACCTAGGTTTATGCATGAGTTACAACCCAAAAATTGAAATTAAATTCCTACTTCTAAGTCTTCATGATTATGACACCACTTCCTTGCTTTTTGCTTATGTGTATCTCCAATCTATCATAATTCTTTGAAATCTAATTATATCTTTCAAAATAGAAATTTTCAATTTACATTTGAGGGGAGTGAGATGAGAAGAGAAATACATTAGACAAAAGAAGAGGCAAGGACACCAAATCCTATTTACCTTAAAACAAAATTAACCATGCATACTCAATCACATTGGCTTAAGTCTATAATCATCCATCATGTATTCCATACACCCTTAACATGCATTTTCTAACACATAAAGAAAGGTAAAATAGAAAATGACAATTTTGGATTCCAATTTTAAAAACCGGTTTCAACACTTAAGCCGAAATTACTTATATTGATTAGGTTAACTTCACTTTGTATGTAATTTCTATATGGATTTTTAATCCTTTAATCATATTAATATAAAAACTTCATATTTCTAGAAATTTATTCAAAATAAAATTACCTTAAAACCAAGTTATAATGATGCCAAAAAACAATTCAATTTTATCATATACACCACTATCTAATCATACTAGAGTTGAATTTGCTCAATTTATATTGATTCAAAAATCAAAACTAAAAAATTTCCAAAAATTCCAGAAATTTAAATCATCAATCTAAGCATCTATAGGTTAGTTCAAGTTAATCAAAACAATTTGGAATAAGCCAAATCATCAAGTCCAGCGAACCAACACACAAGACACTTAAATTAACTCATTCATCAACTAGAATCACCTTGGAAATTTAAAATCAAGCAAAATTATTTTGGCATGCATTCAATATAAACATAAAATCATAATTATCACATAAATATAATAGAAACGTGCTGAAACTGAAATTGATACAAAATTTTGCAAACAAAACAGCTCCATCTGGAAATAAAAAACAATATGTTTTTATCTGTTATTTATAAAATTAATTAAAATGATTTTAATTAAAAATTTAGAGCTATTCAGATGTTAAAGCACATTCATAACATGTTAGATTAGTGTTCATATAATCATATTATAAAAACACATCAAACAATCCCATCAATTACACCAATATAACATCACTAGGTCATGCAAAACCTAGTTTTCGGCCAAATTGTTCATAAATCAGAATGTCACCAATTAAATCACATTCAATCCAATTTTTAATCATAATTATATCCCTTAATTATCTCATGATCAAATTATAAAAGAAAAATAAAGTGAAAACAAACTTACAATCAAAATAAATTTTCAAAAACAATAGAACCCGAAAATGCCAAATTCATACAATCTAATTACATCTTCAATTAAAATCAATTTTGATGAGCATAAGGGGGCTCTGATACCAAAATTAGGCTTTATACGTATATTTCATACAAGAAACACAATGGAATTTTTTAAAAAAATTTTCAAACCCAAAACTGTGGAATCACCTTACGTTATCAAAACCAATTAACCCATATAAGGTTGAAGATGATTACCTCTTTATTTAAGTCTTGATCTTCAAGGTTGTGAGCTTTCCTTCTTGATAGATTGTAGCAAACCATAACAATCCAAAGTTTGTTATTACTCTAACAGTGATCTATGTGAAAGGGTGAACAAAAGAACATCGAAGGCAATGAGGTGATTAAACACCAAAGTGCTAGTGATGATGAATAATCTTTTGAGAGGAGAAGAAGAAATAACTCTTATTTTCTTTGTGTAGGCAACTATGTTTTAGAATCTTAAAAGATCTATTTATATGTTTTATAATCCAAATTAGAGGTGAGGACTTAAAACCCTAGGTATAGGTTCTTATTCAGAACAGAACACCAGTGAATCATAAGTCATTGCGAGCAATGGGCATCACATTTGTAATGAGCTTTAGGGCTTGGGTGTTCAAAAGCTGTCAAACCCTTATCGCGCCCGTGATGCATAAAAACAGTCAAACTTCTGTCATGCCTGTGATAGTCATTGCCCCCGTGATGAATAAATGCTGTCAAACTTCTGTCACACATGTGACAACTATCATGCCCGCGATGAGCAGTATTGCCCTAAAATGCAAAACTTTTTCGCTCACTTATCTCTCTCATGTTTTGGATCATATCCAAAATCCATTTCACATTTCCTTCATTCCCTCTATACATATGACTTATTAGGTCTGTAACATTCTCGACCATCCATACATGCATTTCATTTGGACATATTTATTTTATAAATGTCTGTCACACGAAACACATGCATACGTAGGGATTTTGGCGTGAACGTATTCACGAGATAGACTTGACACGGGTCGGTTTATCGCAATAGGACCAAGTTGTACGTGTCTAGCTATAATTTAAATAAG
>CATIWF010018369.1:0-29011 GCA_949630135.1 Balakata baccata | reverse complement strand
CACTGACACGCCCGTGTGGATCCACACGGTCGTGTTGTATGAGGCAGATCCACACGGTCGTGTGGATCCACACGCCCGTGTGGATTCTATTTCAGAATGAACCTTTGAGCTTCATGTCTTTTGGAATGTCAATTTCTGATGTTTCAAAGATTAATTTCACCATTATTTGAGAGGTACAAAGGCATTAGTGACAGCCTTTAAAGGAAATTAATCACAATTAATCCATTGTCTCCTCCATCTAGTATAAATAGGTGGTTTATGCTTGAATTTTTAGGTTGTTCAAGAAATCATACTTTGATTGTTTCTTTCTTTCTTCTTCTCAAGTGATAGAGGTTGTGGCAAAGCAAAATTTGTTGTAAGTAGGTGTTGTGTGTTCAACAACTACTTGAATCTGTTGTATCCTGGGAGACAAACGCCGGTTATCCTAAACACCCGTGTAAGAGGCGAATTTGTTTTAAGGAAACTGTGTGCTACACAGGTCTCAGATTGGTTTTCTATTTTCTACTATATTTTGAATATTGAATTAACATTTCTCCTATCCTATTTCTTGTATTTGATATTTCTAACAAATACACCTGAGGGCTGTTAGATCTGCACTCAATGGGCGAAAATAGTCGAAATGTGCCTGGAAAATAGAATGGACAAGAAGCTTGGGTGAGCAGTGTATTATGACACATTGGATGTTGGAGGGTCAAAAACTTAGAGAAAACAAGGTGTGATGGGGAGAGAAAATAGGGTTTGGGGGCACTTATTTCTTTAATATGTTACCTACTGTACATTTTTAAAAAATTATTTATAGAGAGTGAAAAATGAAAATGTTTTCATTTAATTAAAATAGTTTTGTAAAAAATGCATTGCTTTAAAAATATCGGGAATTTAACAGATTTTAATGTTATAATAAATTTTTTATTTATTTAAATCACATTTTAGTTATTTATTTATTAGATAAAATGTCACAACCGTACAACGTACGGGCTAAATCTAGTTTTATATATTTATATAACTAATATTTAAAAAAAAAAAAAGCATAATGGACCAATCAAGAGTAATTTTGGAACAATTGGTGATAGTTTTGAATTTGAGTTTTTTTTTAAGACCATCTACTAATATGAGTGGAAACAAATGCAAAAAAAATTTATTGATTGATATATATATGTTTTTCTTATTAATGAAAATGTTTATTTATTTTTCAATCAAACAAGTTCCTAATAAAATAAAATAAAAGTATTTATTCCATTTGTTTGATTATACTATTTATTCCTGAAAGTTTAATATATTGTACTAATATACTATTATAAATTTGATTTATAGTATTAGTACCTCTATAAAATTTGACATATTATACTAGTATTCTCTTGTAAAAAAAAATATTCTTTCTTACTTAGAGTAAATACATTAAAATTTAGCAGAAGAACTATATAGTTCAACAAAAATAAAACGGAGGGGGTAAATTATATATTTTTCAAATCTCATAAAATATTAGCATATTATATCAAACCATAGGAAGGTAAATAGTACTTTTTTTTCTAGAATCAAAAGTGAAAATTAGAGAGTTTAATTGAATAAATATAATTAAAAGAATAATTTAAAGTATTGGGTATAAAATACCTTTAAAATTTGAAAGAGAGTAATATTACTTTTTAACGGTCTACCCAACATAAACCCAAACTACTGAAGGGTTAAAATTTTTTTTTAAAAAAAAGTGGGTTTAGATAGGAAAATTTCTATAAATCCAAAGACCAAAACATGCAAAAAAAATTTTTTTTTTTTTTAAAAAAAGAGAGATCAAGTAAGAAAAAAACAAAAGGGTGAGATGTCAGTGTGAACATCAAATAAGAGGTCCCCTCCCCGCAGGCAGGAGGTAGCTGAAAACATCATTGAAAATATTTAAGATGTAATCGAACAATACGAATTGGATTACCAGATAAATTTACTAAGAGATAGACAGAGAGATAAATGGACATATGTGTTGTTATTTTCATTGCCATTTCTCATCCTCATCATCATCTTAACAAGTCCTTCATATATTCCAATAAATTTTATTTTTTGTCATTAATTTCTGCATTCTCCAAAAAATTCAACTCACTGCTGTCTTTCCCGACTAATTCTATACTCCCTCTGTTTTATTTCAACTACCATTTTATTAGAATTACAATGTTATTAATTAGCCTCTAAATTTATAAAAAAAATTGAGTGATTAGACTAAATTACTATTGGTTTTGAAATACTCAAAATTGTTAAGAAATACAAAATAAAAATGTGCATAGTTGTTTAGTTTAAGTTTGCAATAAATGACAGTAGAATTTTACATAACATTAAAGGTAAAATTGAAAAAAAAAATTTAATTGATTGACAAATAGAATTTTAAATTTTTTTAAAGCAAAAATTAAAATGGAACAGAGGGAATAGTAACTAAGGTGATTAATAAGAGATTAATTAAATGTGGGATTTCATTTTAAAATATTAGAATTTGATTTAATTGTGGAATACATATTTTTATTTTTGAATTAAGATGTTCTTATTGTAGGGTATAAAATGAGTAACAATTTTTAGCTTTAAGGACTGAGATTCATTCAAGTTAGATTGAACATGATAAAATATATATGTTCATTTAATCTTCATGATTAGTTAACAATGAAGGATTAAGGTTAAATATTAAATATTTATGTAAAAAAAATAATTGTAGCATTTAATATTGATTATTCATTAATAAACAAGTCTCTTTTTTTTTTTTTTTGTGATTACAACTATTTCCAAGGTCTTGATGCTTATGGAAGATTTGATTGATGAAAAATGTTTTTCTGATTAAAAACAAAATAGAAGAATTATTATTCTAACAAAATCATTTTCTTCAGTTTCAAAAACATTCTTTTTCAGGATTCACACAAATAACAAGAGATAAAGAAACTACAGGAAGAATATATATATATATATATATACCTACCAACTAATCCAGCAGCCATTTCTCTCCATTTCTCCCTCTCAGATTCAACTAAAAAGATGGAGCTCTTAAAGAAAAATCTGCAAATGCATTTTTTTTCTACTTATACTGAAATAATTAGAAAAAATTACTATTTATCATTGTAATAATATACTAGTATCTCTCTAGATTTAAAAATTATATGATTTTTTTTTTTTATTTTCTACATTAAACTATATCTTATTTCTCTTAAATTTTAAGACATTTATCATTATTCAAAATAAATATTTTCTTTTGATCAGAATAATACTAGTATAATATTTCAACTTCATGAGCTATCAGTGTAGATCAAACTTACATACATGTAATACAATAATAATTTTTTTTTTGTCATTTCAGCATAATATAATATCTTTTTAATAGTAAATTCAAGTGAATGATGTATTAGTAGAATATAATAAAACAAAAAGAAAAATTCTATAATTTTTAAATCTCATGGTAGCACTAGTGTATAATGTGAAATCTAGGAGGATAAATAATAATTTTTCCAAAGAATTAATTATTATTCATCACATAATAGAAAATACTGAGAAATACTGTTTCTTAATTTTTTACATATAAATAATTTTTCATCAGAAAAAAAATAGAGCATATACAAATTCAAACTTTGAATTTATCAGAGATAAAAAGGACATATATGCCGTCGTATTATATTTACCCTACAAAAATTTAATATTGCTTGAGATAGAACTTAGCATGCAAATACTTCTTCATGAGGAACATATAATTAATCTCAAGTATTTTTTTTCTAAATATATACATTATAATTAATCGATATTTTATTTAACTATTCTATTTTATTCTCTTTCATGCACATATATGTATGATTCAAAATATGAGTGGGAAACTTGTTCCTTGGTTAATTTGTCAAAAATATATTGAGTAACAAATATTAATTATTAGGATATAAGCATATTATAATTAATTTCAACATGATTATAATTTCCAACACAGATAGTTCACAATTTCACAACATAAAAGAAAAAAAAAATATTAAAATGAATTTTGGGATTTAAGTCCCACAAAGATTCTCATAGAAACACATGCATTCATTCACATATCTTATCAGAGAATAGAGGGGAATTAAATAATATAATTTCTTAGGAATGGACTGATTAAATTATGAGAACATGAAGAAATTTCTATATCTACATGTAAAATGGAGTGGACAAAAACTTAATAATCACCCATAATTATTGAAGAACCTCTACCAAACTCAGTTTGCCTAAACTAAATTACACCACCAATATTAATATTATTTCTCAGATATTAAGAAAAATCAAAGAAACATGCAGAAGACAAAGATAATATATAGAGTAAAATAAAAAAGATTGTAAAAGAAAAGCAAAATAGTTCTACCTATATAGCTAATAATAGTAATAAGTGGGGCTAGCAAGCTAACTGAACCACAAACTAAAAGGAATTAAGAAAGAGATAAACATAATCATGGTAAATCAATCTCTTCTCAATTAAGCAGAAGCAGTAGTAGTATTAGGAGGAGGAGGATTCTTCTTGGCTAAATTATGCTTGTTGTTATGCATCCAAACCTTAAGAACTCTTCTTTTGACTCCAATTTCTTGGCAGAATTGTTGCACCACAGCTTCTTCTTGCTTTTGAATTTTCCATCCAACTTTCTCAGCAAAGTTGAGCATCTTCTCCTTCTGTTCCTGAGTGAACTTTGTCCTGAATCTTTTCTTCACAAGCTGAGTGGGCCTGGCCATGAGTACCCCACCACCATCTTCTTGCTCATCAGATTCTGAAGCAAGAGAACTCATGTTGTAGGGCATTAGCATCTGATGGTGGGGTGCTGTTGCTCTTGAGGACACAAGTGTTCCTGTAGCTGTAGGGTACCCTAAAGCTTCAGGGCCCAAAATGTGCTTATGGTGACCTAAAATCACTTTCCTTCCGACCCTGCCGAAATGTGGGTTACTGTGGAAATAGTCACAGGAATTTGGTTCGCCTTCTATTTCTTTCCTGTGGAAGTTTCTGTGGCAGCTGCAGGCTGAGCATGTTAGTGCTTCAATGCTACCTTCTTCACCACTAGGCATGAATTCACCACACCCATCAGTGGCATTGCCTCCCATGGAAGCTGCATGGTTCTTCAGGCATTCTCTGTATCTCACCATTTTCTTGAAAGGAGTATGATGATGATGAAGGCCATGGTCATCTATGGGTGTGGGCATGGAGGAGGGGCCATTATTGTTGGGCAACTGGGGAGCTGAAGAAGGGATGATGTGGTTGTGGGGTGTAGGATGATCATGATGGATCAAATGCCCATGTCCCCCGCCATATGTGCTGTTTATTGGGAGAGGGATTTCTCCTTCATGACTTGAAAGTTCCATTTTTGATCTTCCTCTCTACTTCTTTGAAGCTATTATTATTTTGTTTTTATGCTTTTTGCTTGTATGTTTGGAGACCAAAAGAGAGAACAGAACAAGACAAGGAGAAGAATTAGAAGAGAGGGCTTAAAATGATTAGTACTAAAAGTTTCTTAAAATCCTCATCAGATCGATTTTCTTATCTTTTCTCTGTCATTTGTCAACTCCTCTGGAAAGCAAACAACACCCTTTAATTGGGGCCTATGAATTATTTATGATTAATTCTTGACATGAAAATTCTTGAAAAATGAAAACCCCTAAAAAAGGATTGAGAAAAAAGAAAAGAAAAGAATGACCCACCTGAGGAATTGCAACTGTGTTGAAAGGCAATGGCCAATTCTTTTAATTATATAAAAAAGCTCAATAGAAAACAAAAGGGTAATCAACTACCTTAGACCTTGAATTAACAATGTCCATCCAATTTTCTTTATGTACTTCAAAGGTCAACTTAGAATGAGAAAGAAAGAACAAGCAAATACAGTATTACTGTAGAAACAAGCTGCAGGCAATGAGCGCGGACCAACCTAAGCAAAACAACAACAACATTCTCTCTCCACACTTTTCTATCTCCATTTTCCTGAAAGTGAGAGAGAGAGTCAACACTCAACAGCTCCTCTAAAAGAAAATGATAGATGAAGGCAGATAGACTAATGCTCTAGAAATGGAAAAGAAATGGAAAATGGCTCAAAAGAACTATAAAGACAAGATCAAGAAATACCACTTCATCAAGATCAACTTCAGTTTGATATAATTCTTGAACCTTGAAAACCCTATGATAGACTTACTGTTATGGGTTTTCTTTTAGCAAAAAAGGGAGAAACTCGAAGTAAAATAATAAGGGGTACAACAATTAACAAGTAAATGGGGTGGTGAAGGAAAAAGACGAGAGAGACTAAGAGAGAGAGTTTTGGAGGTGGTTATGGGTAGTGAAGCAAGCACTAAACCAGGAGCTTATGCCTTATACTAGGGTTGAAACCTGAAAGAAAAAAAAAAAAAAAAAAAAAAGAAAATAAGATAATTTTTGTTTTCTTTGTTAAAACAGAAAAAGAGAGGAAACATGAGAGAGTTTTAGTGAAGGAGATTAAAGGTGGGGATTGCTTGCTTTGCTTGCACTATCAGGCATCAAGTGTTTACGCCATTTGGAGAGCAGTGTGTCAGAGAGTGGACACCCAAACACAAGGCCACTTACAAAGAGAGAATACAAAAAGAATTATACTAAATTTTTTTTATTTTTTAAAAAAAAAAGAAAATTTGATTGATTTCGAAATTACACTGAAATCAATTAAGTGTTGAAATTGAAAAACTAAGAAGAAAATTATAGAAAGAAATGCTTTCTTTGACAAGAATTTGGAAGCAGAAGAACCCTTGTACGTTGCTCTTCTAAAGTTGAAGGAAAAAATAAATAAATAAATAAAGAACATATTTGGGTGGACATCTTTTACCCGTATAATTAGATCAGTGGCATGCTTCTTCCACCCTTTTCTGTTAAAATGGAAAGTGTTACTAATTCTTCCTTTTCTCTTTTCCTCTTTTCTTATTAAAGGATTTTGGTCCAAAACCCATAAATAAATTCATGAATCAATTATATTCATGCTAAATAATAATATTTTACATATAAATAATTAGATCAATTCATGAATTCATCCATTTCTTAATTTTTTTTACAATTATAATTCTTATTTAAGCTCATCTTATTATAAGTACGTTAAATCTCTTCATATATAATCTATTAATAAAAATGTTTTTAGGCTATTTAATTAAAAATTCAATGTATGTTTATTATTGGATTTGTTCTTCTACTTAAACATTCTGATTTTTTAATTGAAATATATCTGGATTTTGAGGTTGGATGTGGGTTCAGCAATATGGTATCATTCTTTGTATATGCTTTCTAGTGTTAACTTGCACTTTTATTTCACTAGCTTTTTTTTCCTTTTTAGTTTTTTATTTTTCAAAAAATTATATCAGACACTATAGCTTAAATCAACTGCATCATTAATTTGGAGTAAAGAGAGTGTCATGCAATTCAAGTGAATGACTTCAGTTTGAAAAGTTAATTAATTAAATTACATTTCATTTGGGCTGTAAATAAAAATGTAAGTTTTCTGATTTACTGACTATAAATATGAGCTGTTTATATATATTTTGCCAATTAATTAAAATTAATTTTTTTTCTTTTCTTTTACCCATTCTTAAATATGATTCAAAGGAGGGAAGAAACTTATAATTAGGCCAGTCTTTGGCTAAGAGTAGAAACCCAATTCAGAGTCCAGATTTACTGTTGAGAAAACAGTAATAAAGTATAGTGTGTATATCTATATATATATTGTCATCAAAAGGACTCAATGTGACAATGATGTTCCCTTGGAAACACTGAGGATAATTGCATTAATTCATTCAGAGTCATCACATGGAAAGTTAGTGGGGAGAGAGATATTTTGTAAAACCAAAAGCAAAATTAATTATATGATTAATAAATTTTAATTTAATGATTGTTTAATAATAAGAATAATATATTTATATGATAATTATTTTGTTAGTATATTGGTTAAATATCTTATGATATTACTTAAACCATAAGTTAAATGGCGGATTTACTATATATAGTAGGTTATTAATTTACGTTGATGATCATGAACTAATTAATTTTCTCTCAATAAATTAAATAGATAAAAAGGCAAGATTCCAAGTAAAACATGCATGTTACAACTTAATTAATTGAGACAAATACTTTCTTGAAATAAAAATGTATAAAAATATGAAAAAAAAAATAAAGTAAATGATTGTAATTTTTGTAGTTTAGTAAGAATTTTTATCATATGGGTTTTCTTTATTTACATTTGAGAAAATTGCCTTTAATTATCCAAACTACTTTATTCTTCATTATCCTTAGCCTTTATTCCACACTCCTCACCACATTTAGACACTTTATCTATCTTTAGGTTTCTTGTTTTTATCTTTGCTGTCCCTTCTTCTGCTAATTCTCCTCTTCCTTCATGCATGCTTTTTCTTTCTTGCTTTCTTTATCTCTCTTTCCTTTTTATTTTTTTTTCAAATTTTTAATACTTTAAGAAAATTGTGCTTGAATAATATTCATCACTATATTATTAATTTAATTAATCCAAAAAGTAAAATAAAATGGTAGATATCTTTTCTCTCTTAATCAAAAATTTCAAATTCTAAAAATATTTTAATGAATATGTCCATCATCAATTTCAATTACTGTATGATTGAAATTAAAAAAATTGTGAGAGGCTGAGTTCAAATTTTAATATATTAAAAAAAGAAAGAAATGTATTATATAATTTTTCAAAATTTAGATATTAATATCACCAATTTAAATTAGAAAAAGAAAAGGATAAAAACAGATTATGTGCAGAAAATTGTGGTGAAAAAGGGTTTATTATGAGACTGGGGGAAGGGTCCACAGGAATAAATGGAGTTGATGACACTCACCACCTTCATCACAATTCTCAAGAAATTTCAGACCCAAAATTTCTTGCTTTTAGAGAGAGAGAGAGAGGGGAACATATATATCCATCAATCAAAATCACTGCCAACCCCAAATTCTCTGTATTCATCTCTGTCTGTCTTTAAAATGAAACTTTAGTGTTTAAAGATAAGAAATTAATATGAATGTTATATTAATAGAATCATTTTAATTATTTATTACTAACTACAAATTTATAATATATATATATATAATAAGCTTTCTCTTTTTTTTCACCTTATCAATTACATAATAAAAATTTAATTGAATATTTAAATTCAAAATTTCACAATTTTAATAAAAACTATAGAAAATTATCAATCTTAATCTGGATTTTTTACAAAACCAATAATTGATTAACTCTTTTTTTTTACTGCCAACCCCAAATTCTCTGTATTCATCTGTCTGTCTTTAAAATGAAACTTTAGTGTTTAAAGATAAGAAATTAATATGAATGTTATATTAATAGAATCATTTTAATTATTTATTACTTACTACAAATTTATAATATATATATATAATAAACTTTCTTTTTTTTTTCACCTTATCAATTACATAATAAAAATTTAATTGAATATTTAAATTCAAAATTTCACAGTTTTAATCAAAACTATAGAAAATTATCAATCTTAATCTGGATTTTTGACAAAACCCATAATTGATTAACTCTTTTTTTAATTTTTTTTTTCATTTGACTATGCCTATACTTATCCAGTTGATTCTTTTCGACATTGAATTGCTATAACACAACCCTCGAAATTTTCCACCACATGATGTTCTATGTGCATTCATTTTTTTTTATTAAAGTATAAAAGTAATCATCCCTATGATTACCCTTTTTTTTTCATTTGGGTTTTTAATCAAAAGTTGAGTTACCAAAAGGCAGTCTTTTAATTATTTTCTTTAGATCCCCATATTTATTTTTCAACTCTTGCAATAGATGGCAAATGATTTCATTTATACTTACTAATTAGCAATCACTTTGTTTATTTAATTTATTTTTAAAAATACAAAAAAAAAGGGAAATTGATGCCAAATAATGATCTTGTAACATGTTTCTCCCCATTGAAAAGCTGTCAAAATTGTGCAAGTTAATATAATGAAGATCATAATAATTCAACATATATATAATGGGCATCCTCTCCATCAAATCAATTCCAATCATACTTTAATCAGTGTTAGCTTATAATTATAGCACTAATCTTTTGTTGATTAATTATGCATGTAAATATATATATATATATCTTATTTTCTAATTAATTAATTTCTTAATTATTTATTCCCTTGCCTTGTAAGAAAACATGGTAACAGAAGAAACAGACTGTCATAGGACCTCTATTTTCTTTTCTTTTCTTTTTTTTTTAAATTAAGCTTCATCATGTAAATTTTCAAATCATTGAAACAAATGAGCCATGTATGTAGGGGAACAACACATTTTAGGCCTTTTGGCATTGAATTTCAAAAAATCGTCAATTTTTAATTTTTTAATTTTTAAAAATTATTTTTGATAAAAGAAAATAGATATATTTTTTTACAAAAGTAGGTTTAAAAAAATAATTAATTAAATAAAAAAATTCAAAATTTTGCTTTTAATCAAAACACTCAATAACAATTCAAAATATCCCTAGTTGGCTTCCTATTCAATTTTTATACTTGTTAAAATCAAATAATAAAGAGCTAAACATTTTGTTTTATTAACTTTTCTTTGATGCGCAGTTCAAATTTAATATAAAAGATGATTCTCTTGCATTATATCTCACTTATATAAAGACTTAAACTTTTGGACATTTTAAGAGTATTTCTAATACACTTTTTATACGAGTTTTATTTTTTATTTTAAAGAATTATTTCACAAAAAAAAATATTCAACATATTTTATTTTTAAAATTTAGAGTAAAAAGTTTATATCTAGATAGTCAAATTTTATTTTCTATTCCAATGGTAACTAATGCATTTCTATTTTTTTCACTGGTTTATTATTTTTTTTTTCTTTTTTTATAGTAGAAGTCATTCATTTTTTTTATTTTGATAAATATTAATTTGTATGAGATAAAATAAAATAAAGAGTCTACCGAATTTGTTAAAAATATTTTCATTATCTATATTAAGAAATGCTCTAAGATATTCTCTATTCTATCTAATATACTCTTTAAAATAAAAAGTATTGTTAAAAATGCTTTAAGAAGCATGCAATTTATACATTATAAATCAACAAGTTTTGTATATTCCCAAAATAATTAGATTTCTATTACTTTAAAGATTCAAACTTTTTATAAATAATCCCACCACCCATCAATCCATGTACATAATATAATGCTTTTTTTTTATTGGTGTCTTAGTCTTAGGAAACAAAAGCTTTCTTAAAGATGCCAATCATTCTATATTTACAAATCAAATCACATAGGTCTAAATTTGGAATTCACTTAGCCATAGCTATGCTACTTCTCTTCTAGACAACATCAATAAGTGTAATTATTTTATTTCCATTTTAGAGTACTATGAATAGAGTTTTAAGTCTTAGTTTGTTCCCCAATTTTTGGGTTATAACTGAAATTGCTTACCCATTAGAAACCCTTTTATCCTTTGTTTGAAAACTACTCAAACAAATGTTTTCTTTGCCCTCTGTAGTGTCCACCACCACCAATGTAGGTATGATTGATTCTTGCTGACTTCACACTCATGTTGCCACTCTTTTTTTCTTTGTTTTCTCGATCATTTTCTTTTGTTTCAAATATGTTTTTTTAGGTTTCTTCATCTTCAAATGTTCAGAATATATAGCAATTTCTTCTCTTCACTGTTAGGATTCCAACCCATCATTCTTTCTCATTTTGCACTCATGGTGTTTTATCCAATATCTATTTTTCCATTTTCCTTTTATATTTTGATTTCACATATGAAATTATTTAAAAAGGATAATAATTTTTAATTTATATATTATATTTATTTATATTGCCGTTGCATAATATCATAAGTTCATGCACATTATATTGATTCATTAATTCTATCGAATCTAGTTTGTGAATAAATTGACGAATTAATTCAATTACAATATAATAATATTCAATAATGCTATACTGCCCACCTCATATATTATCATGCTTTGTTCTATCTCATATTATTTGTTGGAAATTGCTAGCATTTTACTATAAGCTGAGAAACTCAAAATTTATTGGCCGTTAAATACTAATGCAAAAAAGGGTACAAAAATTGACAGGACAAAAAATATTAATTTTGATTAATTATATATGTATATAAAATAATACCATATGTAATTAATCATGATTCGGTTTTGTCTTGCAAATCTAAGTAAGTTGAAAGAGGAATTCTCACTAGAATAGATGTTTCAAGAGAAAAATATATGATAGTGAAGGTTTTTTTTGAAGAAAATATAATGAAGATAGTTAAAAATAAGGAGCTTAAATATATATATACAGAATGTCTATTTCAGTGATAATGCAGCGATTTAGACACAGGGCAGGCACTGCTTTTTCTTCCTATGGGTCCCTTATAATGAGCAATAGAATCTTCTAATTTTTTTTTTCCTTCTAATCTTTATTTATTTATTTATTGCTCTTTTTAAATTTTAAAAACAAAAAGCAAAGACTAGCCGTTGGAAACATTCCCACAACTTTTTAAATTCTTGTCTGCACTTAGACTTAAAGCCCTCACAGAACTCAAACATTCCCCAAGGCCATGGCATGAGATTCAAAGCAACAATGAAACAAAAATAAAATTAGAAAGAAGAATAAATTGTACCTTTCCTTTTGCACAATCTATTGGTTTCCATCTCTCTTCTACCACCACCACCACCACCAACTTCAATCCAGGTGACTAACAACAATTCTAAAAAGAGATATGCATTAAAGCAAATTGCTCTTTCATTTTGCACTTAGTCTAGATGAACATTTTATGTGAGAAAATTGGTTTAAAATGTTCTTGTTAAGAAATAAGATACGGATCCCTTTTTATCTATTATAAATAAAAAATAAATGTTTAAATTTTATTTTTTATTGGTTTGTTATGTTTCCTCTGTCCATATTGTGTTTATCATGTAAGAAAAAAAAATGAAAGAAATTAATAATAAATCCAATGCTATGTAATAAATGCAGAAGTATAGTAGTTTTCCAGTGAATATTAATTACAATATAAACAGTGATCACATGCAAATTGGAAACTGGTCTGATGTGCAAAATAATTAAATAATTAATGGTGTTGTTGGTTTGAATTCCATGGCTTTCTTTTTCCTTATTATTATCTTTTAAGATAATAAGGTTGACGTCGGTGGGCGGAACTTGACTCTGAGTTTTGGAGGACAAAATACAAGTAGTAATAATTTTTAGTTGAAAAAATATATTTATCATAATTTTTAAACTATATATATAAAAAATAATTTTAAAATTTTGGGAGGATAAATGTTAAAATTACATGAAAAATATTTATCATTATTTTTAATTATACAAAAAATTTCCAAATTTTAGAAAAACATGCGGTTATGCCCTCGTGAAATTCCGCTCCTGGTTGATGTCGTACCACATGGCCTCTCTTTGACAATTTTGATTTATATTTTTGATTCGCTAGTTTCATATACACTGTCTATATAATAAAGAAAAAAAAAACATTGTGTAATTAATTAGATATAAGTTTGGATGAGAGCATTGAAAATATACATATGACCTTGTTTTTTTTATAAATAATTTATCTTCTGTAATTGAAAAATAATTTCCATTTTTTTTTTAAAATTTAAACAGAAATGAGAAAGATTTTAAATTTATTTTTCTTGTTTAAACAGAAAAAAAAAATTTTATAATTTGAAAGTATTGTTTAACTAATAAATGGACATGCATACTTTGCAAAGAAGATATGAGATGGTAATAATCCTTTTATATTTCATCAAAGAATTTGAATTCAAATTATGAATACGAAATATCATTAAAATTTCAGAAAAAGTGTTTTATTCATTAATAAATTTATCCGATATAATTAGAAATTACTAAGGTTTCGTTTGTTTTGCAGAAAATATTTTTTATTGGGATTGGTATATGCAGAAAAATTAGTTAACAGAAAATATTTTTTTTTATAAAAAGGAAAACTAAATCATTTTTCAGAAAAAAACTTTCTCTTTTGACAATAAAAAGTCATTTTCTGAATTTTAACACATTTATATAAATAAAATTTTTATACTAAAACTAACTAAATATATATTAATTACTAAAAATTATTTCAAGCGACCTTCAGCTTCCACCGGTAGCCGGTTATTGGCGCCGGTCTCCAAAATTTTTTTTAAATTATTATTTTATATAATTTTCTTTTATACATAATTATAAATTAAAAGTATCAAATTTTGAAAAGTTTTAAATATTTTAATAGCTTTTTATATGCAAAAGAAAATAACATTTTTCAAAATGCACCAAATACTAGAAAATAATTTCCTTAACATTTTATATGTACAACCAAATAATAGAAAATAAATTATTTTTTAAGAAAACATTTTCCATAAACTAAATAGATGAAACCAATAAAATAAGACAAGCAAGATTTGCAGCTACCTTATCTTGATATAATTTGATAAGCACAAGAGAGAAAGATTTCATTGGGCTTTTGAAAATTGACAAAGGTATATACAAGAGGGGACCAATATATATATATATATATATAATGCATACAGCTCAAAAACCAAAGCCTGAGTGATCTCATTCTTTTTCATAGATCCAACAATTTAAAAAAAAAATTGATAATTTGATATAATGAAGGAAAAAAAGAGAGAGAATGTTTGCTTTAATTTGTTCTCTTCTTTTCTTGAAATTTTGTTTTTAGTGTTGTCTATGCTCTTTATTCTCCTCTCTATTACCCCTCAAATGGTCAAGTTGAAAGGGAAATTAAAGTTAAAAGCATCATCTTTTTTTCTTTTTTTAATTTTTAGGGCAGTCAACCTCTTTTTTATTTTATTTTTTCCAAAGGTTTTGTTACAAACGAATATTAAGTTTATTTCTATAGAACTGCAGGAAAATATTAGAACCCAATTTCAATATATTCAAAGATTATTTCCAACAAAACTTATGTTAAAATAGCGTTTGCATGGTAAGAATTAAGATTGCAAACTAAAGAGAGTTTTAATGCATGTAAGCAAATAAAAAGGTTTTGTTTTTTTTTAAAGACAAAGAAAGAGTTCTAAAAGAATCTTTTTTTTCAACTGTCCAGTTCTAAATAAATCTATTAAGATTTAAAATATTTTTTTTTTCTGAAATTTAAAGATGCAATACTCTTATTAAGACTTTTAGTTAAGGGAGAAATTAAAAACTTCAAACATCTCATAATTTCCAAATATATAAATTGAAAAAGGAAAAAGAAAAAGTGTAATGAAGAGTTAGGACAGTATCCAATTGCGTGATCCCATAATGACACTGAAAGAGAAAGAAAACTGAAAACGCATGCTCAAGTTCTTATTCATTTATTCTCAAATTAAAAAAAAAAAAAAAGAAGACCGGATGAGGAAAAGGCAGCTGCATGCCTCAAGCCTCTGAAGCTTTTCTGTTTCTGTGCTTCATTTCAATCTTTTCATTTTTTATTTTTTCAAAACACACGGTTTTTTCAGTCTATATATTAATATACCAAAACTATTTCCATTCGTATTAGATAGAATTCCGAAAAGCAATAAATTACTCATATAAGAGTTTTAAAATAATTATATTCTTAGAGTTTAAATTCGAAATCTTTCGTCAAACTGAAAAAGTATTATTTCAATTCATATATACTCTATTAAAATTTTAATATTTTTTTAGCTGTTACTTCATTGAACTTTGGCATTAATTATCTTCAAATTAATTATTAATAAATTTATCTATGTGTTGAAAAAGTTAAAAAAAAGTAAATTTATTTAATTATAGGAAAGCTATGATTATGAGTCCAATCATTATTACAAGGACAAAGAAAAAAGAGTGAAAAAAAAAGGCAGAAAATCTTGCAAATGATCCAACAGGACTGTGCTTTTTTCAAGTAGGCACAGTAATTAGTAATTACGGCAGCAGAAGCAGCAAGAAGCAGTACTTATGGCTGATGAGACTCTTACCCATGTGACCCAAGTCATCTTTCTGTGTAATTACACCAATTCCACAGATTATGAAAACTATGCCATTGCACTTCTACTTTTCTTTCTTTTTTTTATTTGTAAAATTTTCAGACAAGCTGAATAGTTTATTTGCATAATAGTAGTATTCTTACTCTTCTGTAATTTATCATAATTATACTAGCTAATTCAGAGACTTTACTTTACATTAAGATTATTTAGAGTTTAATTTCCTGTATTTTAACTGTTTTTGTCATTCCGCCCGTGTAAAATATTTTTTTTTTGTTCAATTTATCTTCCGACCTCAGTTTTTACATTTTACAAAGATATAATTTTGCATCTCCAATGATGATATCATGATATTATTGTCATATTAAAAATTATTGATATATTTCTGAAGTGTAAAGATATAATGAGGTGAGAAAATTAAATTTAGAAAATAAATTGGATAATTTTTTTTTTAAAAAGCTAAACTATAAAATGGGATAAATACAAAAGGCTTTATGCATGATAATTGGACAAATAGTACTAAACTTTTTACTTTATTATAATTTATAATTTAGTATCAAACTTTTTAATTGTTATAAATTAGTATCAAATTTTTAAAAAATATTACAATTTGATATTCAAATCAAAATTTTAATAAAAAAAGTTGATATGACACATTAATATACTGATGTGGCATTTCAGCATACTAACATATCATTTTATTTGACTATAATTTTAACTTATGCGCTAAATTATAACATTTTTAAAAGGTTTGATATTCATTCTTAACAATTAAAAAATTTAGTAGCAAATTATAACAAAGTGAAAATGTTTGATATCATTTACACAATTATCCAGATTTTATGATGATATATTTACCAAAATATTGTTCCTAATGTTTTTTTCAAAAATAGAAAAGTGCTAAGTTTGTTTTCTCAAAAATAAAAAAACCACTACAAATAGTACAAAAATACTAAAATTCAATTTTTACCAAAAGTTTATCCAATATTTACCACAAAATTAATGAAACTTGAAGTTACACAAAATTTACTCAAAATTTATCTAATATTTAACCAAAATTTATCCAAAGTTTAACTCAAATTTACTAAAAAAATTAATGAAAGTTGAAATTACCCAATATTTACCAAATATTTATCCAAAATTTACCAAATATTTAACTAAGATTTATCAAAAAAATTAATAGAAATTGAAATTACCCAAAAATTTACCAAATATTAAACAAATATATACTCAAAATTTACTTAATGTTTTCCAAATATTTACCAAAAGAATACTCAAGTTTTATCCACAATTTATCAAAGATTTAGCCAAATATTTACTAAAATAAATAATCTTAATTAAGCTAATTAAATATAAATTTATATATTTCATTTGCTAATTAAATTAATTAAATCATGACTAAAAATAAATAAATACATGCAAAATGACAAAATGTCATTTTATTTCTCAATTAAACGAAAAAAGAACTAAATATACAGAGATTTTCATATTTAAAAAGAAAAAATGGACAAAAACAAAAATAGAAAAGATGATAATGAAAAAACATCTGTAAAATAATACAAAAAGCTTTCAGGAATTTATATTTGGTGTAAAATCCTAGATTATTCATGATTGTATTTACAAATTTAATTGTTTTGAATAAGGCGGGTTGGAAAGATATGTAAGCGATAGTAAGACGTGCAAGTAAAAGCCCAACGAAGTGATTTATTTATTCATTTTTATAGTACAATAGAAGCAGGAAAATTGCAGAAGCTTTTGCATTTTTTAATGAATAATTATTTATTTTACCACTTTCATTGTTTTTCTTTTTCACATGAGCAGTGGAGCAGCTGCTATGGGAATTGGCCCCTTAACATAAAAAATGATTCTGACCCCATGTTTCTTCTGATTCTCAACAACCGATCGTCCAGGGTCTGCCACCCTTATGACTTTTTTTTTAAATAACAATTTGCAATTGAAAATATTACTTTTTTATTTTTATGAATTACTCCTTTTGTCCCTATCATATGAGCCAGAGATTGAGGTGGATTTTGTATTAGGACATCTGATTCAGTATTCTAAGATCTGGACAGATTTGGTTCAGCTGTACATGGGTCATATAGAAGTGTTTCCCTAGCCCAGATAGATCCAACTAATTAACTGCATAAAGTACCAGAGAATATAAAGAAAATTATGAGCTCTCAGCCATGGCCAACCTGCACCTGTTTAGTTCAGAAAGATTAAAGCAGAACTGGGAGATTTATGTAAAGCTATCCACTTCAAAGTACACAACTTCCATTCCAAAACACAACTCTACCATCTTGAAGAAATAGCCAACTGGAATATTTTCTGATTATCCTCACGCTTGTGCCTACCAAGTTTATAATCTAACATTCCTCAAGAGGATTTTGCATCCGCAACAGCAGTACAGATGTTTGATTACACTATTTAGTGTAGTACAGCTATTTTCCTTATCCTCAACATAGTATTTACTTCTTGTATATGAATATACAAAATAACAGCACCTTTAATCTGTAAGTTCGCATCACTTTGGCAACGTCACGGGAAGGCCAAACCTCAACCTTTAATAAACATTTTTCTGAATTCATCATTGGACTTTGGCTTGTCATCCCCCTCTTCAACAGTTTTTCGTTTGTTGGCATCCCAGCCAAGTGCCTTCACATTCCTGGGCACTAAAAGCGTGCTCTTCCCTTTGAGCTGGATGCTATTACCATGGTCACGAGCTGCTGGTGATGCCTGAGGTTCTTTAGAATCCTTGGATGTTTCAGTAGACATCTTAGATGCAGATTCCACCTTATTTCCACTTTGGTCAATAGCGTGTGCTGTGAGCACCATTGATTAAAAAAAAGAAAAAAAAAAACAAATTATACATGATAGAGCAAGCATTAACAGTGCAGAATCAGTAACTGATGAATGGAATTGACAAGTGCACATGTATTTACGTAAAGCTAAGTAATTATAGAAGCTCGCAAGCAGGAAATTACAAGCAGCAAGATATTTAAACAGACTGCTGGCTCTTTGCATAGAACTGATTGGCGCCTTTATGTTCCACTGGCACAATAAGAACAGAACAATTTTATTAAATTTAAATCATATGATGTTATGTAAACTTTGCTACATGAAAATGTTACATTGCTGTGTCCCACTGTAGTATATTCTAGTTTCAAAAATTTTCAGTCACCATTTTAAGCCCTTCAATTTCACTCAATAAAACAAGAACTGCATCATCCGAAGGCCCAGTTTAGGATCTTTACGCACTTCTAAACCACCAATATACCCTGATATACAAAGGTAGAAGTTGGGTGGGAAAGGAAAAATCAGACAGAAACTTGACACTGAAGAAACAAGTTAATCAGATTGTGAAAGCCACTTCTGATTCATATTAAGTATGATAGTAGAAGGAATCTACGGTTAGTATGCCCTCACCTTTGCATTATCTCCTACTACATAAGATAAACTAAAATGACTAAGATACAAAATATTATGAACAGATGGATTCATGTAAAAATTTCTATATAGTATTAGGTAAATAACTAAATATTTAGCCAGGCAACAAAAGGGTAATTGAAAGAAACCACATATGCACATTGCCCAATTTCTAACTCGTTATATCCCACAAGTTCATAAGACCATAATTTTCCCCAGAAATGCAATTCAATCCTCCATAGTAATAACATAGATAACTCAAACAATGAACTCTCGTGGGTAACAAAAAAGATATGCATCCAAAGGAAAGACTTGAACAACGAAACTTTACAGCAGGTATTAACAAATTGCATCTTCAAGCTCATGCCCATGCAAATCCAAAGGAGATGGAGAGATCAAGAATACATCATAAACCATTTGACTTACAGTATTGCTTGGAGATATTACGACCACCCTTTTTGCTTTGCTTAGGATCTGATCGTGCTATGCTCAGCCTCTTCCCAAGTAACATCTGCTTGTTCTTTGCTATGGCTGCAGAGAGGTGTTCATCATCCAAAAAGTCCACATATGCAAGACCCTTCACAAAGACAAGTGTGCATTGGAATGAAAACATCAGCAGTTACTAGGAATGAGTCTGCAACCATTATAAATCGTGAAAATTTTCATTGGACCATCTATCCTCACATATCATGCACCTGATCTCTATATGCCACATTCTCCTAATATCATGCACCTACTAAAAATGTGGCCCCTCCTTTAACACGAGGAGCTTTTCCAGTGCACATAAACTAAAAATTCAGACTTGCATAGGAAATAAAACTACTAGATACCTTTGTGGCCAGTTTAAAGAAAAGAATAATGTCTAGACCAAATCTCACATGGCTAGCCCCAGAAATTAGATTTACTAAACTATCAATATCTCATCAATGCATAATTGTAAGCACAAAAGCTGATGCTGACGCCAAATAATGATTTTAAACCTCTAGTCATGAGTCTATATATGGAGTTTCGCAGAAAGAAATTGACAACACACCTACCAAAGCAATAATAAAGGAAAAAGTGCTAAATTGATCTTAAACAACAAAAACATATACAAACTGAACTTAAAAGAGCTTCAAAAGAATGAATTCCATTTAGCATTATTTGAGTCTAAAAACAATGTGAAAAAGGCATCCCAAGCCGTGCTAGTTTCTAAGTATTTGCTAGTCTATTTTTCCTCTAAGAGCATTAGCAGACTTATTTTCTTATTCGAGAATGTTCTAGACCTCAGCTTCTAACTTGTTCACTTCCCAACCTTCTTGGTGCTCTTTTTCGATGTTTACTAGGACAGTTCAGTGATTTACAAAACTAGGGGATATAATTTGAAAAATGATGGCTTGTTCTTCTAATGATTAAAAACCAAAATTTGCAGTAACCAATTTTAAAGTACTGGTTTAGGTCTTGATTTTTTGTAAAATTGAGCTTAATGGACTGGTTTCAAAAAATTGTTCATGGACTGGCTAACTGGTGCAAGAATGTTTTTAATGTTTACCATATTCTAAGCTAAGACTCTGCTCTCATTGTGTATTAGACAATAAACATTCAAATAATGCCCAATTGCACGAGGAACACATATCAACCTTCAGTTTTTATCTTCAATACAAATATTCTAAGGAGGTGTTTAAGATTGTTGTGGCTATCAAAAAAGTAAGTTCAGAATTTTTTTTTATTTAATTGACTGAATTAAAATTTTTTTTATAAACAGCTTTTCTCAAACCTGTTTATAGGGAAAACATCTATTTATTTTTGCTTATCTCAAAAGCAATATTCGAAACTCAAAAAAATTAAATATATATTTTTTTTTCCTTTCTAAAAAGCATTTTTTCAAAACGCAATGCCAAACAGGATTTAACTGAAGCACCAAAAGGTATTGAACAGCTGAGGTGGTCATCATCTTATTTGCTAAGAAAAGCAGATGGACAAAGGAAAAGAGCAGAAATTTAAAAAAAAAAGATTCTACATGTCTGTATTTGTGCTAAAAAATTGGGGAGAGAGGGATACCCTGGATTTTCCAGTAAATTTGTCATGCAATATTCGAATAGAAACAACCCCACCAACATCACTGAAGAATTTACGCAAATCTTCAGAATTTGCCTGCAAGAGTTATTATCATGGGAAATATGAACTAAAAGAAATTAGTAGAAAAGAAAGTTATGTTTCCTATTCTACAGTGATGGGAAGTAGAAGTTACTTGCCTTAAGATTAAGATTTGATATAAATGCAGTGCACTGATCCATGTATGCTTTGTTTTTTCCAGTGTCAGAATCTTTCTGCTGTTTCTCATGGGTGCCGTCTGCCCTTCCAACCTTGGTTTTGAGCTCTTCTGCTTCAGTACCTTCAGCTAAATGCATTGCCACATCTTTATTCTTCTCATACCCCTTTTTTTGGGTTTGAGATGGTTGTTTTTGCCGCTTTGCTGGAGACTGTTCCTCAGTAGCATCCGGACCTCCCTTCCTCTTTTCACGGACATTTTTCTTGATGGGATTTTCTCTATGGTCTGTTGATGCAGCAACTGCTTTTGATTCCTGCTGCATCTTATATAGTTGTAGCTCTTCCAAACGAGGTGTAACCTGAGAAAGGAAGTGAAAAGAGAAAGCAGTTCTACCCAAGTCAAAAGCTGTTATCCAACCTGCCTACACCTAAAGAGAAAGATCATACTTGATGTTCCATTCAAGTACATGGGCAGAAGGATCTCTGCACTTAAGGTATTTAAGGATCTCCGAATTTTTTATGTAAATAGAAGCATCTTCAAAAGCACCTAAGCAATGGGGTCCAATCCATTTATAGGAGTAAAACACAGGAATACCCCATAGTAAAAACAATAACAAAAATTAAAATTTAACCTCATCTCAAATTTCCAATAGAAAATAAATTTAAAGTATTTTTTTTTTCCAAAAATCTTGCAGCTCAGTTTCATTTTGAAAAAGTCGGAACCCCATTCAGTCATATACATTTCATTGTATGAAACATCATATCACTAAATAATTTAACCTTGAAATGCTACCAGTTGAACATTATGCAGGTGCAACAAATTACCAACAAATTCTAGCTTCACTGCTGTAATGGGTGAAGGTGAAGAGTATAATGCATGACTGCAGCTAACCTATCAATTGATCCACAAAAGTGGCTTCTCTATTTTCTACAGCCCAATCACATCCATACTTGAGAAATAATTTCCCTCCCACAAGCAAACTTAAGCCAAAATTTATGCATGTTCATCATTTTTTTTTTTGCAAGTAATGTAAACCTGTGATACTGATGCAAGCTAGATTCAGTAGTTTTACAACTGTTTAATAGGCAAATGCAATCCATATCAACATGTCCAGTTTCATTTAGCACTTATGATACATCATATAAAGCAAAAAGAACACAATTCTAGGAAGGTGAAAAAATTAATATCTAAGCATGCAAAATGAAGTTGCTTTAGACCAAGCAAGACTGAGCGACAGAATGGAAGGATGAACCTTTTGTACAGCATGGTCAAAATCTTCCAGCGTACCGAATTCCCTCTCAAATCGCAACCAAGAATGGCATATGTCCTGAATGATTCTGTTAATTAGAAAGGAAGATATCATCTAGTTCACATGCAGTTCATAAAGATTGAATAAAAATTACCAAGAATCCAGAGCTCAACATAATGTTAACAGCCAACAGAATGATTCATCTAGATACCATGTTGGCATGGATGGCAATAAAACAAAGCTATAAAAAAAATTAAAAATGATATAGTTCCATATGAGTAACAAAACTGATATCTTCTTTCATGTCCTGATCATGCATGATTATTTGTGCATATGCACCTGTTTGAGGCTGCAAGCAGCTCAGCAAACACAATACAAAGGCAAAATTTTGGAAAAAGCTAAACAGGACAAAAAGTTAATTTTTTCATGGTTTCAACTCATAATTCCCTCTTACAAAGAGGCACAACAAAGTTCCTTTTACAGTAAATTGGTATGCTTTTGAAGTAAATGCTATTCATTATTCACCATAGCTCAAGGTTTTGAACATGGATTTACAATGATTTAAAATACAGCAGAAAATATGAGAACCATATTCATCTGCACCCTACATCTCCTATCGGAATATCCAGGCTCACCTTCCTCAACATAAGACATGCTTATATTTCCAAAGGAATTGTAAAATTCATTATTCTTTCTTTCACACTAAAATTGCATGCTAATTATTTATTTCACCATGCACATTTCTCTGCCAGAAAAGCAAAACCTCAAATACATCCACCCTTCCATATCATAAAATATGGAAAAAGATAAACAGACAATAAAATCTCGAGTTCTATCACCAAGCTCAGATGCCATCAAGAGTGCTTTCTGTTGCTTATGCCACAATTTCTGCTTTTGCTGTGTGGTGGGTGTTTAATATGACGCTTAGTAGTCAGCAGAAGCAAAATTTGCTTCATAGATTCAATCAAAGAATAAGGTAGAGTCAGCTGTCTTTTCAAGTCTTTAATAAATTTCTTCAATTTTTATTTCTAAGATCATCAGGGCATATTCATATATTTAGACAGTTCTGGTGATATGAGAGTGCTTGGCAATTCCAGCCAAATTGATATTCCTCTAGGATTGCAAGACAGGAAAGTGACAATTTTTTTTATATGCTTTAAGTCTCTAATCCATTTTGGTGATTTATAAATTATAAGGATGTGGATAAAAAGAGTCTCAAAAAGGTATATCAGCTAGAGATCAACCACATTTCACAAAATTAAATCGCAGTTGATGAACTAAACTGTCAATAATACTGTAATGACAGGAATGCACAAAAGAGCATAGCACACACATGCACAGATTACAGATAAGAGAAAAAGAAAGGAAACACAAAATTTATGTGGTTTGGTTTTGTAACATATATCCACAGAAAAGACTGAGAATAAATTCCAGTATGAAAGAGAAACGATTGCAATCTACAATAACCCTAAACACCCCTTGTATTTTCCCAATGTTCACTCTATACACAAAATAGGAAAAGAATACAGCATACACAGGTCCAACACAGACCTCAAAGAATATCCATCTCAGGCACAGGCTTTTAGGGTTGGATCATAATTTGGATACCTCAAATTCAAGCCACAACTGAACAAATACGATACAGAAAGAAAGAGGATGGCAGTTAGTAGAAAAAAAAGCATACCTCCGAACCTTTCTCCACAAACCTTTTACTGTAGCATCTCTTATAAATGGACCGAGCTTCATTTATGTTACCAAGTTCAATTTCCATCGCTATGTAACTTTGCCAAGCCTCCAACATTGAACCACTTCAGAAAGTAAATAAGCATACATTAAAAAAAACAACAATAAGAAGAAATTACAGAAACGTAAACGGAATTAAATTGAATAGATAGGAAACAAAACTAACAATTTGAAAATGACCAGAATCACATATAGTCAAACCTGATCTTAAGCAAGCTCTCCCATACTCCACGGGCTGCCACTAAATCTTTTCCTAAATTCAGCTCTAAACGGGCCCAATAAGCATGCAGGCGCAGCAAACCATCTGTGCTCCTTAGTTGTGGTGATAAGTAATCGAATGCATGCTTGAATTACAATAACGTATGGGTCCAGAAAAAAAAAAACATGTTAGTACCTTCACTACCCATCGTACAAAGCATACAAACTACAAAAAAATCATTGGCAGGTACAAAATTATTTATTTAACTTAAAACCTGGAGGCAGCATTATCTTCTATGATGTTCAGATTATACTAATAATCATACCTAGATCTTAATGACTGACAAAGTAAACCAAAAAACTGATACAAACCTGAAAGGTTTGCCTTATCAATGGGTAATCCAAGATGCCCTCCACTTCATTTCCGAACAAAATTCTTCGCCTCAAGCCATCTACCCGTGTGAGATATAGATCCAGGTACTGGAACCAAAAAATTTTATTAAGAAATTAAAGGCATTGAATGCAAAAGAAGCAGAAAGTTGAAACCAACATACACAACACAGTATACTGTGCAAACAATTACTAGAACAGCTTTACCTCCTCAGCTGTTGAAAATGTGCACTGTAGGGATTTTTCAAAGACCTAAAATCAATGAACAAAATCAGTCAAGAAATTGTCAGCATACTACATAATCAATTGCCTCAGCAGAAAAGGTTTAAAGTTCAATTCCCCCTTCTCCAAGTCATCCGAAAAGGTGTTTGCGGGAAATAAGAAGAGTGAGAAGAATGAGTAGGAAAAGCAGGAGGATGAAGAAGAAGAATGTTAAGCCCCAGATCATGGAACTTGATCCTATTGTTTGCCTATTGAGACATACCAAGAAAAGGGAGAAAATTAGAGAAACTGCAGAAAGAGATATGAGGGAAATAGATATATATATATATATAGAGCGAGAGAGAGAGAGAGAATTGTAAGAGGGAAACAGCATTCTTTATTCATTAACAACTGCATAGATATTCTGTATTATGCTCATTTATAGTGATTCAACAAGTAAAACGGGTACAATTCATGTCTAACAATCTTGCCATATCAGCATAACAAACTAACTGAATACTCCAACAACTTGACTCCACCTAAGCAGCCACTAAATGATAGATTCATAACAAAAAATAGCAATTCAATAAACTGAAGGGAATCTGTGGAATAGAATAGTTTGAAGAGGTAGCAGACCTAATAGAATTCCCACAATTGCTTGCATTTTGTTGTTACTAATAGAAAAACACAATTGCATTTTGTTACATGCATTTAGCCTCATCTATCAAACAAATAGAGAATGATATGACCTTTTGTTGGAGGAAGAAAACCACAACTCATTATCCCTACAATAGTTTGGATCATAAGACCTACAGTTATAAACTATTTACACCTTGCTTGAATTCTAGATGCAAAGTACTGCTGCACATATAGATGCAGTTGATAGGCCCAGCTCCTTAGCCAGATTATAGAAATAAAAGCAGTCAGTCTTTTAAAACATCAAATCACCATGCCAAACTCTATTTCAGAAGAAAGGGTGTGTAAGAAGAAAGGGCAACAACAGAAGCATACAGTAGATATCTCCTGTTCAGAAGCACGGCCACGTTCCAAGGCAAGCAAATACCTAACCCACAGCTCTCCAACCCAGGGACAATTTTTCGCGGCCCTGATGTAAGCATCTCTAACAACATTTCCCACCTGACAAAAGATAAAAGGTAATTAATTTACTGGCCTTGCATATTGGAGGATTAAAAACATGGGCCTACCAAAATAAAGAGAAAACCTTCAAGGTCTTGTCCAAATAGAGAGTATAATCCAGCCAGAGATCACTTGATATAGGAAAATCAGTAATAGCACGCTCATATAAAACTTGAACTCGGACCGGATCACCTGCATCCTTTTCAAATTTTAAGTAGTTCTGCAACAAATAAAGGCCATTATTATTTTTCAAAAAACCAAATAAAAAAACAGAAGAGGGGGGAAGAAAAAGGGAGAGGAGAGGAGAGGGGGGCAGGGGAGAATGCTGCAATTGCTCAAGATTTCAAAAAAATACAAGAGACAAAATCTTAGAGCAAGCAGTAATAATAATAATTAAAAAAAAACCCACTAATTTTTAGTAGTAGATGTACCATGAAATTTTGAAACTTCTCAGTTTCAGATATATCATGCTTCAATATCTGCTCTTCATGTTGAGCACGAGCATTATACATATCTGTGGCCTTTTGATATGCTGAAGCAACGCGCGAAGAAATCCCATCTACATCACTGGAGTCACCATTAAGAACATTCCCCTGATCCACTTCCCAAGACTTGTAGGCAAGGAGAGTTGATCTCAAGTTAGGAAGTGGGATAGACAACTGACGGTGGAAAATACTCCGAATGCGCTGAACTTGTGATTCTTTTGCCTGCGCCGGAAATGACAAAGTAAATCTAAAAGCAGTATGATGTCAAACATAATATATCTATAATCATCAGCAGAAAACATGTTTAGAAAATGAAAAACAAACATGAACTGACAGGTACTATAGGCAGAAACACAGAAGACACTACCAAAGATTCTAAATGAGAAGACCACCCTCTTCTCTCCAATAAAAGTGAGCTGAAAGTTCAATTTGCTGAATGACTTAGGTACTGCTAATGTAGAGTTGAGTCACGGGTTAGCCCATTCAGATGAACTTTGGGGATTGAACCAGCCAAGTAACCAACCAAAAAAGTTTTTGGTTTCAAATTTAGCTTTTTCAGGTTTGGCTCACTTTTTTTGAGTAGGTTGAGTTAGGTTCTGAGTCATGTAAAAAATTGCAACCAGTTAATAATAGCTAATAGCATTGCTTGTAGCCAATATCCAATGAACATCAACTGTTTGGCAAAATAGTCATTAGTTGTTAATAATTAATATAGACAAATATTTTTCACATATAATTCAAGTTGTTTAACAATTCATAAATTTGACTTTTTGTTCTAGTGAATTAGTTGCATAACTTTGTCAAAATTACAAGAAAGCCTGGAAAACCTGATACATAATTGTGCCTGTGTGTGTATGCCTGTATAAGAGAGAGAAAGCAGGAAAAGGTCAAGAATGTATAGAAATGGGATGTAAACAATTGATTCTGACCTTGGTGTCAGCTTCATCAATAGTGCATAAAATAGCATGCTCATATTCCCGGTATGCTTCCCATATTTTATTGCCTTCAGCAATGTGCAAACCAGCAGCAGTGAGAGCACGCTCAAAAATATTTCTTGCCTTTGAAATGCCATCAGTAGAACTTTCACGCACTGATGGGTCATGTTCTTGTACATAATTCAAGTAGTCACACCAAAGAGGGACAGACTGAACAAAACAATATCATAGTCAGCTTTCTTAAATTTAAGAGCTATTCAGTTCAGCAAACATTCCATTAGTGTATACATCATGATAATAGGTCTAATATTGCTAAAACTATTTGCTTCAATTTTCTTGATTTTGAAGTTTGTACCACAAAGGGTCTTCTGTTGTTTACCTAATTAGAACCAAACCATATATTACCATCTCCCAGAAGTTATAACCCAAAAAACACGTTGAGTGAGGAAGGAGTAAAACTGATTGTACACACTCAAGCTCCAACATATCGTGTAAGTTCTATACATGGACATGGACATTACTAAACTACAAAGGCTTGAATAAGTATTTGTTATTATTCCAAGAACACACAATAAAAAATGGCTGTCAGAGTTCAATATTCCACAACTAGAACTACTCCAAATGAATCATGTTGTCCCAGCTGGCACAACATCTTCTATCACAAATTGTAAAATACCAAGGTTCCATCTTTTAGAATTCTGTATCTTTCTTTAATAAACATCCAATACTTAGACCTGAAGTTAAATGTACATCTTAAATAAAAAAATGCTATATGTTGTTACAAAGTCTTCAAGGCACCACGCTTGTAATTGAAACAGTAATTGATGATTTATATAGTATCAGTAAATGGAACCCACCAGATAATCAAACACTCCTTGCTCATAAAGCTTCTCAACCACAGTTGGAGCCTCAGGCCTGAAAGTTATTAGGAAATCTTGATGATTCAATTCAACCCAAAAAATAAAAAACTAAGTTACAGTTACAACTTTATTACATGAATTGCTTTTATATACAACAAAAATGGCACAATTAGTCAAATAGAAACCTCAAACACAAATAAGCTTAAATTGAGGATT
>CATIWF010018356.1:0-12036 GCA_949630135.1 Balakata baccata | reverse complement strand
TATTTGATATTTGCTGAGCTTGAGTTAGGCGACTTAAAACCCACTACCATATGCCTCCAACTTACCGACAGGTCAGTGAAATATCCTAGAGGTATAATTGAAGACCTACTCATCCAAATCAGTAAGTTAATCATACCCGTTGATTTTGTTGTGTTGGATATGGAAACTTCTCCACTGAGGGAGAAGGAGCAAACTATTCTACTTGGTCGACCATTTATGGCTACCACTAAAACAGTAATAGATGTTCATAACAATAAGCTTACTATGACAGTGTTAGGAGAACCAATTGAGTTTAAGGTGTTTGATTCAATGACTTGTTCTCCTACTTCTTCTTTTGATGAATGCTCATATATAGATTGTCTGGACTCATATGTTTATGATGTCTATATGCAGGATAGGCTAAACAAACTGGAAATTGCTCTAACGATGAACGAGACAGATGAATGTTTGGATGGGGAAGTAGAAGAAATTTATAACAACTTAGACTCAACTGAACCACTAGAGATAAACCTAGTTGTACCATATCCCTCATCTGATGAGAAGAAAAAGGAACTTGAACCACCTAGAGTAGAACTAAAAGAACTCCCTTCAACCCTTAAGTACGTCTTCCTAGGAGAAGGAAACACTTATCCTGTAATTATAGCCTCGGACCTATCTATAAGTGAAGAAAAATCTATCATTAGGGAGTTGAGCAGGCTTAGGAAAGCCATTGGGTGGGAAAGTTTAGACATTAAATGCATAAGTCCCACAACGTACATGCATAAGATTATCTTGGAGGATGACGCCAAACCTATTAGGGAAACTCAAAGACGGCTTAACCCTAATATGCAAGAGGTAGTAAAAAAAGAGGTTCAAAAGCTATTAGATGAAAGGATTATATATCACATCTCTGATAGCAAGTGGGTTAGTCTAGTTCACGTAGTGCCAAAAAAATCAGGGATCACAGTTGTGAAAAATGGGAATGGAGAGTTAGTGCCTACTAGAATTACCACGAGGTGGAGAATGTGTATAGATTACAGGAAGCTAAATGTTGCGACTAAGAAAGATCATTTTCCTCTCCCTTTTGTAGATCAAATTTTGGAACGTTTATGTGGACATGATTTTTATTGTTTTTTTATGGTCTTTCAGGTTACTACCAAGTACCTATTGCTCCAGAAGACCAGGAGAAAACCACTTTCACCTACCCATTTGGAACGTTCGCCTTTAGGAGAATGCCTTTTGGATTATTTAGTCACACTAGAATTGAAATTGCTCAAATTAGATTGATCCAAAATCAAATCCAAAAATTTCCAAAAAAAATTCTATAAAGCAATATCATCAATCTAAGCATCTTTAGGTCGACTCAAGCCAATCAAAGACAATTTAGCACAAGCGAACCATCAAGACTAGCAAACCAATACATAAAACTACTCAAATCGACTTATTTAACAACTAGAACCATTATGGAAATTTAAAATTGGGCAAAATCATTTAAACATGCAATTAACATCAAAATAATATCATAGTTATCCCATAAATATAATTCAAATTTTCTGAAATCGAAATCAAACCATACAAAATTACACAAACAAAACAGCCCTATCGGGGCACAAAAAATAGTCATATTTTCTCACTTGTTTGCAAAATTAATTAAAGCGATTTTTAGAGCTATCCAGAAGTAAAAATACATTCTTATCATGTTAATACAACATTCTTATAATCATGTTACAAAAACAAATCAAACAGCTCATGGAAGAACATAAATATCAATAGGTTATCAAAAACCTAGTTTACAACAATATGATCATAAATCCAAATTTTATTATATGAATCTTACTCAAACCATTTTTCAATTATTAAAATCATCCTTAACCATCTCATGATCATATTATAAATGAAAAATAAATCAAAACAATTTTAACAATCAAAATTCAATTTTCAAACCATGGAACTCGAAATTGCCAAGTTCATATAATTACATTGCATCTTAAATTAAAATTAACTTTGATGAGCATATCCTAGCTCTAATACCAATGTTAGATTTTGATAATGTATCACATATAGAATAAGCTAAGGAAATTAAAATTTTTGAAAAACTCGAAACTATAGAATCAACTTATGCCATCAAAACTAATTAGCCAAATAAGGTTGAAGATGATTACCTTTGTATTCTTTAGATTGTTCCTTCATTTTTTTCCTTGCTAGATTGCTACAAACCACAGCAATCCAAGTGGATATGCCTCTATTGGAAGTCCATGCAAAGAACGAAGAACAGATGCCAATAAGTGATGGCTTGATTGGTCACTTTGTACTAGCAAAATGAACAACCTTTCTAGGGAGAAAATGGAGAAAAATAACTTCTTATTTTCTGATGGTGGCTAGGTATTTTTGAAGAAAAATACTCGATATATGTGATTCCTAAAGTGTCTTAGGGTTTAGAGTCTAACTCTAACCAGTATCCAAGATAAGCTTGAGTACATTTAGGGCTGTAAATGAGTCAAGCCGAATAGTTAGAAGCTCAAGCTAGGCTCATTAATATTTTAGTCAGGCTCGAGCTCAATTCGAACTTCAATATCTAAGCTCGAGTTCAGCTGATAGTAAAATTAGGAGATTCACGAATGGCTTAAGATCGGTTTGTTAAATGCTCGTTATGCATGCTTAATAAGCTATTCGATAAGAAGCTCAATAATCATATAAACGGGCTATTCGATAAGAGTTCAATAATCATATAAATGAATCGATAATCATATAACGAACTATTCAATAAGAAGCTCAATAATCATATAAATGAGCTATTCAAATAAAAGCTCGATAATCGTATAAACAAGCTCGAGAATAATATTTCATTTCATTTAAACAAATTTAGAAATTAAAAAAGCAAATAAGTAAATTAATATATAAAATAAGAAAAATGAAAATTTTGTTTAAAAATTTAAAAAAACACACAAAACCAAATTATAATTGTTTAAAATAAAGTCTCACATACAACTATGAAAAATGAAACTACTAAACAAATGAAAATAGAGACTCTCTTCCATGAAACAATACCAATACATAATCTTGCTGCCCTGTAAAACCAAACATCATTAATACATAAACCAATAAATAATAATAAACACTAATAGTATAAATGATGCATTATGTAATTTCTTTAATAGTATGCAAGGTTTTTAATCATATGTTCCCATAGACAGGAAATGGAAAACTGTCAATATCAATATTAGATAACTATAATGATATAGGCAAGAAAAAATGATGCTTACGTGAAATTAAGTTTTTTGACATTGCAAAAGAATCAAACCAAATAAAATAGGAATGTTTAAGATTGGTGTGACAAATTTCATTTGCATCAAACTTCAACTTTATGGTAATTCAACATCTCCATTGTCTACTCAAGAAGTCATTTCCACATCTGCAAAACAAAATTTTTTATCACTAACCTTCATGTTAGATAGTGAATAAAGAAATCCATATTATGGAAATATTATCTACTTAGAAAATATATCTTACTACACCACCAAAATGCACATGCACATACATAAATATTAATTGCACATGCCAACCTGCAAATTAGTAATGATGTTTTAGTTGTTAGTTTTCACTTAAAGTTGTTCTTATTATAGGTTGGGAAGAGTGATCCTTCATTTCCTATTCAAAACAAAAGGGTCAGTAGAGAATTTTTTAGGATCAAAGCTCACTTCCTCTCAGAAGAAACACATTTGGTGCAGTATGGTTCTCCAGCTTTGTTTCTATTCTAAATTATTGGATCTTTATCTTTTTAAGTGATCAAGTGGTTCTAAGTTGCGAGTGAAAAGTGCATTGGCCTATGCTACACAAAAGCTTTTCAAGAAAATGGGCTTGTCTGGGTGTCAAGTCCTATCATTATAGCTTCAGAGTGTGAAGGGCCAAAGGGGCATGTCCTTTTCACAAAGAAAAAAAGCTCTTATTTAATATGTAAAAGGAAATAGCAATTACCAAACAAACAAGCTCAATCCTTAAATCAATAAATCAAACAAACCAGTTAAATCAGAAATTTCAACAATAAACCAAACAAACTTAACCCTCAATTGATATTGAAATAGCAATTATGGAACAAACCATTCAAATTAGAAATTTCAATAAACCAAACAAACTCAATCCTTAAACGCATATATGAAAGAAATAGCAATTACCAGCCAAGTAAGTGCTCACTATAAAGGCTTTCAAGTTAACTAAATATCTACCTTTTCCTATTACATGCATAAAACAATCACAAAATATTCGGCATAAAAAACAGAAGCATGCAAATTTTATAGTTAACACATACATTTTGAAAAGTTAATATACTCACTTTTGCTTTTCTCTTGATTCCATAATAAGCACACAACCAATCTTCCCCACAAAGCAAGATTTGGACTGTCTCCATTCCCAAAGAAGCACGATATGCATCAATAACCCTCTCACCAGCACTAAAAGCTTATTCGAATGCCACAATTGTTATTGGAATTGATAGCACATCACAAGCCAAATCTTGCGTAACCAGAATAGAAAGCAATTTTAAATAGAACCACATGCAAAGAATATACCAATTAACAGTAAATCAATATTCTTATCAACAATTTTAAACATAACCACATGCAAAGAATACAACATTTCTACAAAAATAAATGCATTAATGTTCCCCTTCTTTGAATGAACTGAAAATTAGCAATATGATGATACCAAAATTAGAATAAACTAATATTTTCCTTCTATGAATGAATAGAAAATTATTTATTTTAGATGACGAAGTAGATGAAATTGTACTATATTAGCATTAGATGGCCACATCAATGGTAAAGAAAAATTATTTGAATTATTTAATGCTTACATGGAAAAGAAAAATATTTACCTTGAGCCAAATATGTATGGCGTAGGAATCTGATATCAAAGTGGGTTCTATTAAAAATAATAATAAAGTAGGTTAAGTCAAATATATAAAAAAAAAAAAAATTAGAGATTCAAATGGACTTGCTTGACTTCATGCATTGGATATAGTAAGTTGAAAAGTCCAAAATTGTGAAAAGAACTAGATTCAGACTCACTTTTGGTACAAAAATTAGGAAAATTTTTAAGAGCCCAATAAAGAATATATGAACATAAGATTATGTATGTCACTAGTTTTCTTGAAGAATCTTTCTTGTTTGGGTTCTTAAGTAATTAAATTAATTCTCACTTTGTTGAATATATATATATATGTATATATAATTACTGAAATTCAAGTCAGTCTAAGAATTTTATAAACTCTTTATGGTTCGAATGTTCCTTAAAAGATCACTTAACATACTATCTTAATTGAAGATAGAGATCATAAAGATATTCTGTATTTGCCGGGAAGCAAGCCGAAAACACCTTTGCACAAGGAACTTGGAGTGTTTCTAGAGGAGGAACTGAAGGCAGTAAGCATGAAGAAATTGAAGAAGAACTGAAAAATCCCGCAAGAAATATTTTCAGAGAGGATATCCATGAGCATAATAAATCTAGTATTACCTTTGATGATGAAATCCATTTTGAGCACAATCTTCAGGCACTAAATATGCTACGAAAAGGAAACAAACAAGTTTCAAGAGATTTTTGAGACAAGCAAATAAAAGCACGATAGGGAAAGGAAATAAAAATAGAAATCACAGTATATGAAATAGAAATCTTAGTAAAGCTTATTCACATGCAAGAGAAAGAGTACATGTTCATATCCATAAAGAGAGCACAGTCCTTAAGACCATAGCGACAAGAACGCAGAAAACAACAAGAGAAGAAAGGAGCAGAGCGGCGGAAAAGAAAGTGTTCTTTGGAAAATAATAATGATTAGTAACATTCTCGAACTAAATGGCTAAAAGCCAAAATGTTATATCTCACACTATTCTTATTTTACAAAATAATATTATTTTATTTAAGGACTATTTATGTGAATTTTTTTTTTATAACTCCTCTAATAATATAATTAAAAAAAATTCTAGTGATTACTAACAAATCAGATAATAAATTGGTTGTAGTTGAATTATTTAAATTAATAGAATAACAATAATAACAAAAAAAATTTAGTGGTTGATGAAAATTGAAAAATAAATAGTATACAGTTGAATTAGACATATATAGAGTAAGTAATTTTATAGTTTATAGTAAATATATAATTAATATTTAAATATTTGATTCAATATTAGTGTATTTAAGATGTGAAATTTTTTGAAAGTAATTATGGAGAATTTAGCCTATAAAATTCTCCTTTTTTTTGTACATGATATTTCTTTAGGATGATATTAATTGAAATTAAATTTAAATATTACGAATTTTTTATATAAAATTTCTTTATAAATTTCTTTATTCATTAATTACAATGCTAGATATTGTTGGTTTCTAATTAAATCTCTGCATAATAATAAAAACATAATTTATTATTATTATATATATATATATATGAGAAAATTCATCTTTGAAATATATCGTACACTTATGTTTAACTATCAATATCATGACTCAAGATAATTAGAAAAACAAATAAAAAACAAACAAGGCTGAAATTATTTAAATTTATTATATAATAATTATTTTGATAAATATAATATAACATAACTAAAATAAATAATAAAATATATTTGATTTATCATATTCTAATGATAAATTAGAATATTTTGTAATAATTGTAATAGATTGAACTTATATTTATTTACTAAATCATATATTAATGCATGATTTAGATATATGACATGATACAATTACAATAAATTATAAATACAAAAAATATAATTAAAAATAAGAAAATTATAGTAAAAATGAAAACTAGCAATATCTCTTTTTTATTTACTTAATAACAAAGATAAGTATTCTTTTATAATTAGGAAATTCTATTGTATACTTATAATTAATATTGAGAGATTTAGTTCAACATTAGTGTGAAATTTGTTCGAGAGTAATTGTTGAGAATATAATCTAAAAAATTCAATATCTTTTTTTAATAATTTTTTTCCTTATAATGGATTAATTTGAAATGACACCATCAATCTAATTATAAACTATAATGGCATATATTGTTGGTTTCTAATTAGTCTCGATATACAATCAAAAAGATGATTAATTATTGGTAAATCTATATATATATATATATGTATTGAGAATAATTAATATTTAAAATATTCACAGGTCCATGTATCAAACTCGAGATAATTATGAAAATGAATGAAAAGCAAGTAAACATAAATTGAAGAAATCAAAATAAATTATTCGTCTGAATTAATTGTTTATGAAAAATATAATATTAATTTTATTAATTTATTATTAAATTTATAATTTTAATTTTATAGATTAAAGTATATATAATTATAAGTTATAAATTTTATTTTATTCATTTAATAAATTTTATTATATTTATTTAATAAGTGTAAAGATTATAAATAATATTACATTTTTATATATAAATTATTTATTTTTAATTATAAATATTTAAGTATCAATTTAATGATTGTTATTGTTTTTTGCTGGAACTTGGTTTCAAAATTGTATTTGATAACGGTTGTGTGAAATTACTTTTGAACAATGTTTATTATGGCTTTGGATATTTGTTAATTCGTTCTTATAGTGTTGAACACTATTTTATGGATTTATGTAAATCTGTATTTGTTGTTGGCAATTCTAGTAATATTTTATTAAATGATGATGCTAAGTGGCATGTTAGATTATGATACATTGGGCAAGATCGCTCAGAAAGATTAGCAAAGACTGATATTTTAGGTTCTGTTTGAGAACATAAATTTACATGTTTGTGAGCATTGCCTAGCTGAAAAAATAACAAGATTACCATTTAGCAAAAAGATAGCCACATTTCCTTTGTAGCCTATTCATTAAGACATTTATGGACTAATAAATGTGAGAACAAGATATATTGCTCACTATTTCATCACATTTATAGATTACTTCACCAGATACGGTCATGTTTATTTAATTATCCCATAAGTCTGAAGCATTGGACTGTCTATACGATATAGTAGATTGGTTGAGAATCAATTAAATGCAAATATTAAAGCATTAAGGACTGATCGAAGACGTGAATATCTATTTAACTAGTTTAAAATTTATTGTGATGATAAGGGTATAGCTAGATAGCTAACTATTCTTTTGACTCTGCAAAGAAATAGCGTAGGCATTGGACTGTCTCATACGATATAGTAGATTGGTTGAGAATCAATTAAATGCAAATATTAAAGCATTAAGGACCGATCGAAGACGTGAATATCTATTTGACTAGTTTAAAATTTATTGTGATGATAAGGATATAGCTAGATAGCTAACTATTCTTTTGACTCCGTAAAGAAATAGCGTAGCAGAAAAGAGAAATAGAACCTTATTGGACATAGTTAGGTCAATGATGGCACAAGCTAATTTGCATATTTCTTTAAAGGATATACGCTACTTATTGCGGCTTACATACTTAATCGCGTGCCATTAAAATATATTCCTTCCACCCTATATGAGTTATGTAAAGGCGAGAAGCCTAACTTAAGTAATATGCGCCCATGGGATTGTGTGGCTTATTTTCATAACACTTCTCATGAATATGGGAAACTTGGTTCAAGGGGGAAGAAATGTATCTTTATAAAGATACTCAGAATTCTTCAAAGGATAAGTATTTTTTGGAAAAATACAAATGGAAGGGTAAAAAAAAATAGAGTCACGAGATGTCATTTTCTTAGAAGATGACTTTCCTAAAAGAGGTGAGATAAATGGAGATTTCTGACTATATGAAATGGAAGGTTCCGAATCCAGTGGGAGTGCAAGAATAGTTGCATTAGCTCCAACAGAGTATGATGATATAGAATATCATGCTCTACTCCTGAAGCAAGTGGGAGTAAAAGTTGCTTGATTGTGTTCCTATGTAGTAATATCATGAGCAATCTCAATCTCGACATATTAACCGTAAAAGAATTCCTTATCATCGATATTGAGATTGAGGGGGAAACTTTTATGATTGCTCCAGATAATTAAGAGCCCAAGACAGTACAATAGACTCTTCTAGTCTTAAACCGTAAAGAATGGGTTAAAGCTATGAAAGGGAAATGGATTCAATAAAATCTAACTAAGTCTGGAATTTGGTTGATTTACCGTCAGGTCATAAGACTATTAGGAACAAGTGGTTTCTTAAAAATTAAACGTGAGGCAGAAGGGATAGTTAAAAGATATAAAGCTCGATTAGTAGCCAAGGGCTACACATAATAAGACGGAATTGACTATGAAGATACATTTCGCCTGTTTTCTGTTTGCCTCATTCTGGCTATTGTGGCATGGATGGATTAAGAATTATACCAAATGGACGTTAAGACTATTTTTGTGAAAATGGAGAACTAGATGAAGAGATCATTCTGGATCAACCTTTAAGCTTTGAGCTAAAAGGATAAGAGCGCAAAGTTTGCGGACTCAAATATCCATTTATGGTCTTAAGCAAGTGTTAAGATAATGGAACCTCAATTCTTATTAAGCCATGTTAAAGGATGGTTCATGATGATGGAGGAAGACCATTGCGCGTATATTAAACGTTCAAACAGTGGTTTCATAATTCTGTCCTTGTATATTGATGACATATTGCTGGAAATGATAAGAAGTTAATAGATGTTACCAAAAAATGGTTATTAGCGAACTTCGAATTGCAAGATAGGGGTAAGGCTAGCTATGTGCTTGGTGTTAAGATCCTTAAGGATCGCTTGAAAAGACTACTGGGTTTATCTTAGGAGACTTGCATTAAGAAAGTGTTGGAGCGTTTCCATATGCATGATTGCAAGTCGGTGGGTACCCCAAAGGAATTTGAGCCTTAAGTCTTGATACGTGTCCTAAGCATCTAATGAAAATGAACTAATGTCCAAAGTATAGTTTCTTCAGCGCTGTTGGTAGTTTGATGTATGTAGTGTGTGCACACATTCAGACATTTGCTATGCCTTTGGGCTATTGAGTAAATCTCAATCTAATCCAGGTCTAAAACATTGGATGGTAGTTAAAAGGATACTAAGATATCTAAAAGGAACTTTAGACTATATTCTGTGGTACCAAAGGAAGGATTTGCGTTAAGTTGGTAATATAGATGCTGATTAGAGAAGCGATCTTAGTCAGTGCAAATCAACTTCTGGATATGTATTCTTGTTAAATAATGTTAATCTTAGGGTGATTGATCTCTATTTTGATATTGACAATCAAATTAAATGTTTCTAATATCTTCATCCAATGTTGTTTTGATAGTGTACAAAGTTTCAAGTCAATTGAATTTGATTTGCTTATTGAACAAATCAAACATTTCCTGGAGACACATAACTCCTGACCGGGACTCAAGTACAGACTGGGACAATATATGTCCTGACCAGGAAAAAACTACATTCTGACGTTTCAAAGTTCCAGTAGCAAATGCAGACCGGGACAGTTAAATTCCCGATCGGGATTCAAGTACAAACCGGAACAATGAATTTCCCGATTGGGACATTTGACTGAAATAGCCGTTAAAGAGCCATTAAAGAAAAGGACAAATCTAAGGCTGCCACGTGTAAGGCTCCAATGGATATATGAATTTTCCGACGGGGAAACATGGTTTCCCGACCGAAAAACTCTTTGATAGACAGCTTTTAGTCAATATGTTTTAGAACGTTAGAAACAATTTTGGCACTATATGTAACGGCTAATTGGAAGGTAAACACTATAAATAGACCTCTAAAAGGCCTTAGAAAAGAAGAGTTTGATTTTAAGTGTGTTAAAACACTTGCTATTTTAATTCTCATCTCTTTTGTAAGAAAGGTTAAAGTGTTAACCTTAAACAATTGGGTATAGGTTGTAAGAGTGATCCTAGTGAGAAAAACTCTTGTTTGGGTTATGTGTGAGCATATTCAAAACACAAGAATTTGGTTATTGTGTGAGCCATTAAAATAGAAGGGATTTGGGTTCAGTTTGAGCCTTGAGAAAACACTTAGTTGTGGGTAAGTTAGGAAAACTCTCTAGTTGTGAGTTAGCTAGGAAACTCTCTTGTAATCTCAAGTTGAGATAATAGAACTCCCAATTGTAGTTGGGGAGAGGACTAGAGTTTGTTAAGATCTGAACCTTTATAAATCCTTGTGTGCAATCTTCTCTTGCTCATTTACTTTCTATATTTTATTTGCATATTGCTCAAACACTTAAAGAAATCCATTAAGTCGAAAATTTATATTTACCACCAATTCAGCCCCCCCTTCTTGGTGCACCATCTTTCCAACAATTGGTATCAGAGCCTTGGTCGCTCTATTTAAGGCTTAAGTGTGAGAGAAAAGATCAAGGTGGTGAAGGGTGAAGTTTGTAATCATTTCCCTATTTTTGATGGTGCTAACTTTACTCAATGGAAATTTCAAATGGAGCTGTTTACGGATAGTGAGTCCATTGATTTGTAGGAGACTATCTACAAGGAGTGGAAGCCACTATGTAACACCTTATACCTATGGATATCACTTATACTTATATCATGTTGTCGTATATAGCATAGAATAGGACATATCTAAATTCGAGCAAATTAATTTTGGCATGAATCTAACATCAAAATAACATATTTTTAACCACATAAAAAATATTTCAAGGTGCTGGAAATAAAATATTCACATACAAAAAAAATTCAAACAAAACAGTCCTACCGGGTACCCAAAACAGTCCCGTTTCGGTGTTTGTTCGAAAAATTAACCAAAACAATTTTTAATTAATTATTGGACACTTCCAGAGGCTTAAACATATTCTCAATATATCTAAATAATTTTTCCATAATCAAATTACAAGAAAAACAAATAAGCCAAACAACATCACATGTTCATCAAATATGCAATTTTCAACAATTTTGTAATAAATTCGAAATTAATTATTTGAATCATATTCAAACCATTTTTCAATCAACATAATCATCCTCAATCATATCATGATCAGATCATTGAAAGAAAAATATGTAAAATAAATTTTCCAAATTGATTTCAATTTTACAAATCAAAAGATCCAAAATCATCAAAACCATGCAATCCAATTGCACCTTAAATTAAAATTAATTTTAATGGGCACAAG
>CATIWF010018306.1:0-13882 GCA_949630135.1 Balakata baccata | reverse complement strand
AATGAGTGTAGCTGCCATCAACCCTAGTCGCCGTTACTTCTCCAGCGGGCTAGTATCGGCTGGTTTTCCTTGCAAGATATGGAATACGCAAGTCACAAGGATATGTTCACCCTTCAACGTGAGAATCCTAGTATTGAGAAGTCAGCCAAAATTTTTGCGTTAGTCACTAAGGGATCATCCTTGCTGCCCACGTCTTCATCAGTTGCCACAGACAAATGAGGCTTTGTTGCAATCAAGATCAATGAGGAAATTTACAATCAGAGAATTAATGAATGCCAACACGTTCTGATCGACTGATTGATTTTGATGAAAGGGGAGGGAACATGGAAATTGGATGAACTAAAAAAGAAACTCAATTCTATATGGAACCTCGACAGGTCTTGGAAACTGATCTCATTAGGGAAAGGCTATTATCAACTCATATTTCAAAGCAGTCAAGACGAATCGAGGTTTGGGGAAGAGGATCTCTGCTGCTCAAGCTAGGAAGTTTCCATTTGCAGCATTGGACTCCGGATTTCGATCCGTATGCGTAATAAACAACCAATACGCAAGTTTAAGTGACGTTCTATAAATTTCCGTGGGAGCATTGAGATAAGCAAATTCTGGCAGATATAGCGAAGGAGTGGGGGTCCTAATGATAATTGATCATGCAATTGCTCAAGGGGAATTTGGCCTTTACGCTTGTGTTTTGGTGGATATCGATCTTTCTAATAAGCTTTCTGAAAGTTTGCTTATAGAACGAATTGGATAGAGCTTTTTATTGATGTGGTTTATGAAAATATTCCTCAATTTTGTTCGGTATGCTCTAACATTGGCCACTTGTATAGTGTTTGCAGGTTTAACAAAAAGCAACCAATAGAAATAGAAAAGCCAATAATAGAGAATAAAGGTCAGGATAAACATCGGAAGCAGTGACCGAGCCACATTCAAGAGGATATAATAATATATAAATTTATATAATTTTTAATATTTGTTTCCATAAAAAAAATAGACAGAAGCAATTATGTGATGCTAAAAAAATGGATTTAGATGAGTTGATAAATAAATTAATAAATATATACTTTAAAATAATAAAATTTCAATTTTTAATGACAAATATTTAATTAGTTAGACTATTCAAGTTGCATTACTATTTATTTTAATTTCTAATGTATTGAGTATTATTAGAAGTTCATATAAACGTCATGATATGTTTCAAGAAAAAAGAATAACTTAAGTTAGAAAAATATTTAAAAATAGTGAAGTTTTTAGTAGGGCGAGATTTAAATCAAAAAATTGGGCTTAAAATATCATGTGATACTTATTGGAGTTCACATTATGGCACCTTGATAAATTTGATTTTAAACTTTTTCTACTATTCTTGATATTTTATAATACATTGTGGAAGATAGTACCACTCCAGACTAAAAGGTTATAGCTAATATGATTTTACATTTTGTGCAAACTTTCAATTTTGTATTTGATGAAAAATATATTGAAAGTGACAAATGAGCTATCATTAATGTTATAGAGAAAAAATCAAGATATTGTAAATGTTATAACTCAAATTAAAATTTGTAAAAATCGATTATAATTAATGAGAAATGAAAGTTGAGATTTTTTATTAGAAGAAGTCATATCATTTTATACCAAATAAAATATTAATATTCTTGACATAGATAATGTTTATATGTTAAAAGGAAGGTCACGATGTATAACTTTAACTGTTACAAATTTACATCACTAAAAAGTGGATTTATTTTATAGTATTGTGAATATGTAACTATAAGAGTTTAATGATCGATTGTCTGAGATAGCTACCGAATTACTATTTTGTATGGAGTATCTTAGTCCTAATAACCTTTTTGCAGCTTTTAATAAGTAAAAGTTGATTTACTTTGCTTAATTTTATTCATACAATTTTTCTCAAGTTGATTTTGATGATACTTGATAATCAACTTAAAATTTATCTTATTGACATGTGTTCTAGTAGTGATTTTGCAAACTCAAAAAATATTGTAAGTCTAGTTGAAAAATTGGTTGAAACGAGAAGACATATTGTATATTTATGATCTATTTACTCATGAAATTAATAATTGTTTTACATGTTGTTATTACCACTGTGGATAGGACATTTTTTGTAATAAAATTTGTGAAAAGTTATTTGCATAGTCAGATGGGGAGATGGTTGGATGAACGACTGGTTGATTACATACATTGAAAAGATGGGGAGATGGTTGAATGAACGACTAGTTGATAACATACATTGAAAATGATGTTTTTAGCAACATTAACAATGAATTAATTGTATAACTTTTTCAAAATATGAGTACTCTTTTAAGACAATTATGATCTTTGGTTATATTTTTATTTAGTTTTATTTGTAATTTTTAAAATATTTTTATATCTTGACAATTATTGAATTTAATATTATATTTTTTAATAGATAATATTTATCATTTATTTAAAATTTTATTTATATATCAACAATATAATTTAATGTATTATGAAAAAAAAAATAGTATATAAAATTTAGCCACTCTAAGTGGGTCCTGGCTCCCCCACGGCTCGGAAGCAATGACATCCAAAGGAAATTTCAGACATTCCAGTCAATAATGCTTTTGAAAGTCTTCGAACAGACTTGGGATTGATAACGGCCGCTGAAAAGGCACCAGCTTGTGTTGGAGAGGAATAGCAAGATCATACAGAACCTTTAAAAGAGCCTACTAGTAATAATAAAGAAGATTCAAGTGGCGGGACTGCACAGAATAATGCAATCGCAATTCAATTTGAAAATATGGCTGCAGAAGTACAAGTTGATGTCAACAAAGTGATCAAAATCGTGATAGTGATAATATTGCAGCTGAAACTTCAGGAAAGACAACGTTGGAGGATGCCAATGATCAATCTAACTTGCCTGATGGCCAAAAGATGGAGTAACCCTTCCAAAATCCTCAAGCTTATGACACGGACAAGGTGCAGAAACACTCTTGGGCAGATGAAGTCGAAAACGAGAGTGAGGCATGGACGACAGTCACCAGAAAAACACATGCTAAAAATCAGAAACGTCATGCAATCACTTTAATAAAAAGAGTGACTAGAAAAGCTTTCTGGAAGCTTTTACGAATTTGGAGAAGCGTCTACTGCAACAGAAGATTTATTTTCGAGAAAAGAGTTGAGCTAAGTGGTTGAAGGCAGATGACAGAAATTCTAATTATTTTCATAGACTCCATTCTCGGCAGAAACCATTGCAAGGGATTTCAGTAGTGAAGATTAACAGCGTTAATACTGATGATATAAATCTTATTGCCCTGCATATTATGGAGTTTTATGAAAAAACCTTTCAAAACTGATACAAGAGCAAGATCAAATTTGTCTTTTATTTCAAATGTTGTGCCGTCTTTGGTCAGTAGAGAAGGATATTTCTTAAATTGGGGTCATTACAAATTTTATTTACAAATTTATAATGATTTTAAAAGTATTTACAAATTTATGATAGTTTTAAAAAAGACAACAAGACGTGCGCCAGTCCAACTAGCGTATGCTAACCATGTGCTAGCTATGTGGCTTGAATTGGTGCACGTAGATCACGCGGTGCCCAAGTGGTGCACCTCTCATTGTGGAATAAAAAATTTTTTAAATTTTTATTTTCTATATTTTACTTAATACATAATTAAATTATGCATGCTTTATGTAAAATTTAATTGATTTATTATATAACAAATTTATCAATCTCTAATTTATAAATTGTCTTTATTTTTTTTAAAATAATTAACTAAAATTTAATTAATAAATTTAATTAACAATTAACGGCCAACATCTATGCATGTAAAAAAATAATAATAATGTGATTAACTTTTACAACAAAAAGATGTGTGAGGCAAATAATAATAATAATAATAATAATAATAATAATAATAATAATAATAATAAACTTTCACAACAAATGATGTGTAAAAAAAACTTGCTATAATTACTTATAACAACTTTTATAAATTTTCTCTATATTTTTTATCTCTAAAAATTTTTATAAATTATTATTTTCTAAATTTTACTTAATATATGATTAAATTCTAAATACTTTAATTTATAATTTATTAATTTAATTACTTAATTTAACAAAAATAATTTGTACCATACATGCATACAACATGAGGGTGGGAGCTTGGTATGTTGCACACCACTCCAACCGGTGCATGTTGGTCAAAGTATAAAATAACAATAAATTCAGAAATTTTTGAAAAAATACCTCAAAATAATAAATAATTTGGATGAATATCACAAACTAAGAAATATCTCCAGTAAAGAGGATAATATGGCTTTACTCAATTGTCTGTCCCTTGATGAAGTAAAAGCTACAATTTTCCAAATGGACCAACATAGTGCACTTGGGCAAGATGGTTTCATTGCGTGTTTCTATCAAGCTTTATGGGATATTGTTGGGTATGATGTGTGCAAGGTGATTCAAAATTTCTATAACTCGAGTAAGATTCCTACAGACTTCAAGTCTAGTATCAGGGTTTTAATTCCAAAAATTTTGGATGCTATTGAAGTGAAGCAGTACAAATTTATTAATAAAGATATTTCCTAAATTGAGGTGATTATAAATTTTATTTACAAATTTATGGTGATTTTAAAAATATTTATAAATTTATAGTAGTATCAAGAAAGAGAACGAGACGTGTACCAGTACGTCAACTATGTGGCTATGTGGTATGGTGCACCCGAGCCACGTGGCATCCACCACCTGCGTGCGCTAGTCCAACTGGCAAACCTCAGGAATCCACAACTTTTTTTTTTGCAACACCAACTTTTTTTTGGAACCACCTTTTTTTTTTTGCAACACCCATGATTAATCTCATAGATTCAAAATTAATAGGCTTCCTCTTCTTTGTCTCTTTAATTTGAGTTATACCAATTTTCTTTTTTTTTTTTTTTTTGTTCTTTGCTGCTCTTTCAATTTTTTCTCCTTGCACGAAGCTCTCTTTGCTCCAAAAGCTAGAATTTGGATTTATGTTTGTTTTTTTTATTATCAATCTTAATTTCAGTTTTTTTTAATCTTACTAAATTATAGATTTTATTATTTTAAACTTATTATTTATTTTTAAAATGAGGTAGTATTAGTGAAAATATTAAAAAATAATAATGTAAAAAATAATAGGTAATTAATTTTATAGAACTTAAAAATATTAAAAAATATTTGAAAGGAAAATAATCAGTCTTATATTTTGGTTAAGCTATGTGTATTATTGCTTCTTCTAATGACACTTTTAATTTATGTCTTTTGCATGCATGGTAAAAAATTTGGTGCTTTTGATTAGTGCGGTCGACTTGAAGATCTTGGAAAAGAGATTTTACATATCGCTAAACTGTAGTAATATATAGATAAATTTATGTAAATTATATTTTTGGAAAAAATAAATTTTGAAAAAAAAGATGTAGATTAAATTTTATGTAAATAAATTTTGAAAAAAATATATACATAATATTTTAAGTAATTTATTTGTATAATTAATGTTGTAAAATTATGAATAGAAGTGATATAGTATTAGTAGATAAATTTTGATTAGGTTGATAAACTTTTTTAGTGAAAATATTATTAAAAATGAGAGTAATAATAGTTATGTAATATTTATAATAAAAATTTATTATACATTATAAAAAATAATTATTATTCTTATGTCATATTAATATTTGTAGGTTTTTTTTTAATTGTTGGAGAATTGTTTAAATAATTGTTGGAGAAGTGTTTGAGATATAAAAGGATTTTAGCAGTAAAGGTTAAGGTTAATAATATTAATTGCATATTTTAAATTGACATGATTTTATTATTTTTTGATATTTAATAATGTAATATATTTTAGTTATTTTATTTAGTTTGAATAATAATAATAATAATAATAATAATATGTAATGTATAAATAGTTGGGGTAATTATTTAATTTATATGTATAAATAATATTAGAACCACTAATACACATTATACAATTAATTGATTTATTTAGGAAATTTACATATTTACATTACAAGTCTTCAAGAAAAATTATTTTTAGTTAATTAATTGAAATTGATAGGCTAAATATTAAGTATAACAAATAATAAAATAAATAGTAATGACGAGGACATGTGTAATTGATATTATTATTATTATTATTATTATTATTATTATTATTCATATGTTGAATTCAACTATTTGAAAAGTGAAAATACAGCGTAATGCTTTCAATACCGTTTATGACTATTTATTGGAATGGCGAGATAATTGAGACTCAAGTTGGTGTTACTTTTATGAATAGATATATAAAAATGTTTCTCTAGATGAAGAATTATGTATAAAAGTTTTGTTATATAAGATCAAAACAACTTTAGAAATTGATAGTAATACAGTTATAAATAAGATTTTGTATAGAGCTCCTATGTGTAACCAAAGTGGAAATATATTTTTTTCACTTATACAAATATGAGATGAAAATGAAGTTGCATTGATACATCAAATTATTAGCCAATTTTCTGGCTTGTAATTTGTTGAATTTTTTATTGATTACTCATGTGATAAGTCTATTGAACAACATAATATTGGAGGATGTGAATCTTCAAATCCAATACTTTTTGAGATGAGTAGGTCAAGTCAACAAGAAGATGATATGAATATGGATGACTCTGAGGATTATGATGATGAAGAGGAGGATGATGATATTGATGACAGTGAAAGTGATAAAGACAACACTGATATTGATGAAAATGATGAAGAAAACTATCATGATGAGGATGAAAATAAAGATGAAAATGACGGGAAAATGAATATGATCAGTTGATTGAAAGTGAACATGGATCTGAATATATAGTTGATAGAAATCATTGGATTCGCTTGAATAGTCACGACATTGAAGAGATGGAAATGAATATAAATGTACTAGAAGAAGGCATGATTTGGGATTCGTCAAAAGAGTTTTGTATAGGAATGTCTTTTAATTCAAGAGATGATGTTAAGACAACGGCCAAAGTGTACTCAATGAGGGTGAAATAATAATTTAAAAGTTATGAAACAAGATTAAATATAATCATCATTGTTTACAACATTAATGAAGGCTATAATTGGAGATTGCATGCTATGCTTAAGAAAAAAAAATCAGTCATTAGGAGATAACTCGATATAATGGTCCATATACTTGTAGTGTTCTTAGAAAATCACAGGACCATAAGAATTTTAACTCATAGTTGATATCAGGATATGTTAAGAGCGTGTTGTGGGAGCAACCTAATATCATGGTGAAGGCACTTTTTGAGGATATGAGGGACATATTTAATATAACTCCCTCGTACAAAAAAGTTTGGTATGCAAAACAGAGAGCTATTGGACAATTATTTGGAAATTGGGATGATTCCAATTTACACCTATGTGACTTCCTTCATAATGTCTGCATTAGAAATAAAAGTTCTATTTGGAATATAGAAGGTGAGACACATATGGTCAATGGTCGTCTTTTTGAAGGCGTTCGTAGATTTAAACGAATATTTTGGGCATATAAGCCATGTATTGAAGGTTTCAAATATTGCAAACAAGTTCTATATATTGATGGAATGTTTTTATATGGAAAGTATAAAGGTATTCTCCTAATTGCTCAAGCTGTATATGGTAATAACAAAATATTACCGGTTGCATTTGCTCTTATCGAAAAAGAAAACAAAGAGAACTTAGAATATTTTATGAATCTATTATGCTATATTATTTGTGATGGTCATAATGATGTGAGCATTATTTCTGATTGTCACATAAGAATCAAGCATGTAATGAGTCAGAATTTATGGCGTCAAAATCCTTACAGATATTGCATTCACCATATTGCTAGCAACTACAATACTAAATTCAGAAATCAGAGTATGAAAAAATTAGTTGAGAAAGCCAGTATGTATCTAATGCATAAATGATTTTTATCATTAATAACTAATAATGTGCTATCTGAATATCTTGAAGACTAAAAAAATTAATTTGTCATTCATAGGCAACTTGCACCAAAAGTGAAAATTCAAGTTGATGAAGAAAATTGAAGTGAGGGACCCTGATTCATTTGCTTGGTTGGAAAAAGTTCCTCGATGCAAATGGGCATTAACATATGATGCCAGATATCATCATGGTGTGATGACCACAAATTATTTCGAGTCCATTAATGCAATGTCGAAAAAAATTAGGTCTGTATTTATCACCACAATGATGCATATGCTATTAGACAAGCTTGTTGACTTGTTCGATGAATATTGTGTTAAATATTCATAAGCACTTGCTAATAATGATTAATTTAAAGCATCGAGTGCAAAAAGCTCATAGTCCTCAAGTCAGATCATATGACAGAGAAAATAGTGTGTTTGTAATTAAAACAGCATATAACAATGAAAGGATAAAAGGTGGTCACAGTCAAATAGTCAAATTGGTACAACAAATATGTATATGTGGAAAATTTCAACAAAGCAAGATCCTATGTTCTCATGCCATTGCAGCTTATGAAATATTAGATGGATTTGCTTCTTATATTTTGTCATTTCATACAATATCCGAGACAATGAAAGTATGGTCAACCTTTTTGAACCCCTCAGTCACAAGGATTACTAGGCATCATCAGATAAACTGCATGTTGTTCCAAATCCTGAATGAAAGTGTAAAAAGGGAAGACCAAAAGCATCTAAAAAAAAATGAGATTGACTGGAAAACATAAGAGGATCAACATGTGTCCTTTTGTGGTAAATGTGGTCAGACATGTCATAATTCAAGGATGTATCCGAGAAATTAAATTTAAAATGTATTTTTAATATGTACTTGTAGCCTAAAAATTTTGCAATTCATTTTGAATATAATTATTTTAGTCATTAATTATTACTTCATTAAATATATAATTATATTATTAAATAAATGATTGCTTCAAAAGTTTTATCATTATTAATATATGGTATGCTTATCTTATATTATTCAGTTCTATGCAGATATAGTATTTCACCCACGAGATTACATGCATCTCAGACCATACGATGGTTCGTTGTTATATTTACAAGCTCAACACATATCTCAAGCAATTTGGAATAATGAAGTAATAAAAATAGCAATAATTTCATTCAAATATCATTTATGACATTGTAAAGTGTATAATGACATATATCATATGCATAATTTTTTCATATAGAAAATGAAGTGCTCTACTGTAGACGTAGTAACAGAACTACACATGCAATATGTAATGATGCTCAGCTAAATGACCGAATTAAACAGCTGCTGAGACATACTAGATTTTATGAATTAGTGCAGATATATTTTTTTCAACTTGATTGGCATTTAATTACTACACTAGTTGAGAGATGAAGACCGGAGGTACATACATTTCATATGCCTGAAAGAAAATGCATAATTACATTTTAGGATATAGTTATTCTAATTGGTCTACCTATTGATGGTCTTCCAGTTATTGGACAGACCAATGGTGATTGGCTATATCTGTGTGCGCAATTACTAGGAATTAGATCTCCACCGATGCAATTAGAGGTTTTCAAATAAAATTAGGATGACTGGAAAATCAATTTGCATTATTACCTCCTGAAGTTGATATGAACACTATTATATATCATGCTCGTACACATATTATGCATATCATTAGTGCATCCTTATTATGTGACAAAGGTACTGGATGTGTGTTTTTGATATATCTTCTATTTTTAGAGGACTTTACAACAATCAACTAGTATAGTTGGGGAACTGCCGCATTAAGCTTCTTCTATTGAGAATTGTGCATGACATGCAGATTTTCTCTTGTGTCCCAAATTGTAGGTGTGTTATTTATTTTACAGCTTTGGGCATGAGAAAGATTTCCATTTTTTACTCCAACAATGAGAGTTAATAAAATACCGGAAGATGTACCATTAGGTCGAAGGTATATGACTTCTTAATTATTAATATTATTCAATGTATTATTAGAATTATTAATTAAAAATCACAATAACTAAAAATTATTTATTTTGCTATATATATATATTGCAAAATAAATAAATAATTGTAGATGTATCAATCAACGAATAGTACACGACACACCTTCATATGAGCTGGATCAGATCTGATACAGACTTGATATATGTCACTCCGATGAGGTGTGTTATATTGCCCCTAAATAATTTTTTTAATTTTTTTTATAACAATTGATAGTGTTAAACATCTTATATTTGATTGAATAGATTATATAAGAGACATATACTACATATATTATTTAATTTTTACTAGCTGATTACTTGAGAGGTCACGACATATGGAGGACGTTGGTACCTTTAATATGCATGCATATAGTAGAGTCAGCTTGATCGAATTCTCAGATAGTTTGGCCTACATCAGCCAATCCCTTGCCCGCCACACCAGACTATACATCTTCACTCAATAGTTATACAGAGCAACACTAATACAAATTAGGTTGAAAAACATTCGATATGGATTCAGTTATGGAATAATAGAGATGAACATGTGGTTATAGGTGTACCATTGGATGGTCCACTACCATTCACAATACATGAAATGGTATCGATAAGTTACAAGGAGATGGATTTCTCATCAAGATGTTGTTGTTGGTGCATCGATATGAATATATATTCTTATTTTTACACAAATTATAATTGTCTTTTATAAATACTTCTTAATCATATTATATGACATAAGTCAAATTAACTTTTATATTAACTACAGGTTGATACACTTGAGCACCTTTCATTACCAAACTCTAGATATCCTCCACAACAGATCGCCACTAGTTCATTAACGGTACTACATAAAGACAGATGTAGGGTTTCAATGCCACCTCCTTAACCTGCACCTGCTCCTACCCCAATTTTGGAAGAAATGCAGTATGTATGTGCTTCATCTGAGCAACCATCACGTCGTCACCGACAACAAAATAGGGATGTGCCCATCCCTCCATTTACATCTTTTTAACGTGTGCCTCAACCTGTTTATTTTCATCAGTTCCAGCAGTATCCATCTTCCTTTACGGATCCTGGGCCATCCACATATATTCGTTCTGGACACATGTTTTAAACACTGGGCTTCTACTCTTCTGGCCCATTTACACCATATGTTACCTCCACACACAATCCATAGATGCATCAATCATAACATTCCGAGTTCATGTATACTCATAGCCTCAAACACCAATAGATTTTATGGGTTCGTCCACCTTTCGACCCATACATACATGCTTTATTTCTACAAAGGCACATTACTTTCCAAGGGATGCTGCTACTGATAAATTTGATGATGAAGACGACGACAATGACAATGTTGGTGGTGGTGATTAGATACAGAATTCTAGCTTAATGGATATGAGTGCTCGAAGAATCGATGCTAAACTACAAAGAGAACTTCGATCACAAATTCGTAGAAATAGGCGTTGTGGAATATGAATAGATTTTTATATTTGTACATTATTATATTTTCCTTTTACAATTTGTTTGTACACTTTTTATCACTAAAAAATTTTATAAATTTTTATTTCCTACATTTTACTTAATACATAATTAAATTCTATATGCTTTATGTGAAATTTAATTGATTCATTAGATAACAAATTTAATTTATCAACCTCTAATTTATAAATTGTGTCTTCATTTTTCTAAAAAATAATAAATCAAAATTTAATTAACAATTAATAGCCATGCAAAATAATAATAATAATAAATGATGTGCAAAAAAAAAAAAATACCTAGGACAACTTTTATAAATTTTCTCTACATTTTTTATCCTCAATATTTTTATAAATTATTATTTCCTAAATTTTACGTAATGTATCAATAAATTATAAATGCTTTAATTTATAATTTATTAATTTAATTTAATTTATTTACTTAATTTTCATTAATTATTACTAAATATAATTTATCAAACTTTAATTTATAAATTTTATCGTCATTTTTCTAAAAAATAATTAACAAAATTTAATAAATAAATTAACAAATATAATTTGTAACTATGCATGCATGCAGGGACATGGGTGGGAAGCTTGGTATGTGCCACCTATACCACGCACATCGTTGCTTGCCACTTCAAGTGGTGCACGTCAGTCAAACTACCACAAATTCCAAATTACTGTTAAAACTACCACAAGTTCGGAAATTTCTGAAAAACTACCCCAAAATGGTAATTAGTTTGGGTGAATGCCACAAACTAAGAAATATCCCCTATTAATATGAGTAACTTCCATTTCAAGATTGTCACAAAGATTATGGCTGACAGACTTTCATCTATTGCCTATAACATTGTTTCAATAAATCAATTCGGATTTATTAAAAATAGAAATATCTCTCATTGTATTGCTTTAGCATAGGAAGGAGTCAACATTTTGAACAAACATTGTTTTGGGGGAAATATGGGGCTGAAAATAGATATTTGAAAAGCATTTGATACAATGTATTGAAATTTTATTTTAGATGTTTTGGAGGCATTTGACTTGTCTTTGCAATTTAGACATTGGATTCTTAAAATTTTTTCATCGGGAAGAGTCTCACTTCTGATTAATGGTGAGAGTAAGGGGTACTTTTCTTGTTCGAGGGGAGTGAGATAGGAGGATCCTTTATCTCCAATTTTATTCTGCATTGCTGGGGATTTCTGGAGTCATTAGATAACTAATTAGTTGAGGAGGGAAAATTGGAGGCAATAACTTATTCTAGGGGAGTTTCCTTCCCCACGCATCTTTTATTTGCGGATAACATCCTTATTTTTGCAAAAGCTTATCTGAAAAATATTCGTTTGATTTCTCATGTCCTTGATTGTTATGGTGATCTATCAGGACAAAAGGTGAATTGGAACAAATCTAATATCTTCTTTGATAATACAATTACTCCTAGGCGAGCAGCACATATGAAAGATATCCTGGGAGCTAAGGTTGGTGTGATAACTTTTACTTATCTTGGGGTTTCTCTATTTTAAGGAGCACCAAGAAAAAAATGGCTGAGACATATTTCAGACAAAATTCTTAGTAAGTATGCTTTTTGGAAAGGTAAGAGGAAGACTAACATTGATTAACTCAGTTCTGTTAGACTATTTTCTTCATTCGTTCATGGTTTGTAAATGGCCTAAGTCTTTACTTTAGTATATGGAGAAATGCATCAAGAACTTCCTTTGGACTGGTAATGTTGATGAGAAGAAGTTGGTCACTGTTCTCTTGAAAATTTGCTACACTCCTAAAAAATTGGGAGGTCTAGGGTTGAAACGTTTGGAGGATTTAAACTATGCCTTGTTATGGAAATTATCCTGATCTCTTATTCTAACAAATTTGTATGGAATATTTTAAAAATTTATAAAAACTTTTAATAAAACAATTTTATCAAATAAAACGCAGCGGAAAAATTCTCTTAAAGGAGACCGTCTCATATTATGTACAAAATAATTTATTAACAGAAATCGTACCTTTTGATGATGGAGGTTAACATGTACACAAGATCTTGTTAACAATCTCGTTCGTATAGATCTTCCGAAATATTCTCAAGTTTGATTGCACTAGACGGGTGGACACCTTGTGCACTACAAAATTAAGTAATTAGCAATTTGAACAATCAAGGTCAAAAATAATAAAGAAAATATAAATTATTTTCTTTTTTACTTAGCTTCTTGATCTTGTGATAACTTTAATTTTTTTTTGCTGAAAGTTTCTCTTCTTTTCTTTTTTCCTCCTCTTCTTTTCTTTCTCTCTTTCTCGGCAAAAACCACATTTTTCACTAAAATCTATCTCTTTTCCTAAGTCTGTGATAAAAAATCATTCATTATCTTATTTTCATTTAAATAGAAAATAAATAAATGATTTCAATTTTATCTCTTAGATTATTTCTAATCAAGATAAAATTTCTTATGAGATAATTTATCTATTTTAAATTTAATTCTAATTAA
>CATIWF010018264.1:0-14614 GCA_949630135.1 Balakata baccata | reverse complement strand
TGCATATGAATTGATATAGATCTTAAACTGATTAATGAAAGTCCATGATATGAAACATAGCATGAAGGAAATCATGATGGGATCATAATAATGAGATTCCTATCATGTGTAATCATGTTAGTATCTAAATTATCCATAGTCACAGGATCAATAAGATGGGACATTGCTGATCTAGATAGACTAGCACATGTTATACTCCTTGATTGCATCAAGTAGTAGATCTCATAAGTTGTGAACATGAGATGTTCAAAGTTAACATATGGATGGTTGCTAAGAGTAGTCAAGTATATTGGATGACTTGCTATGAGACAATCATATGGATTATCTATTCAAATGTCAATGATAGTCTTACCATAGCAATGGTGCAAGTATCCTTAGAGTTGAGGTACTCAAGGATATCTTAGATACTAATTCTCTACTTTGACTACACTCCTTGCTGCGTTTTAGAAGCCGCTCCTAGGGTGGTGATTGGGTATAGCTTGAGGTATTTGAATGTAATTGGGAAGCCAATAGAGGATTCACCTCTCCTAATAGAGGGAGAGTATACCTAGGGCCTTTTGTCGGGATCATTACTCAGAAATCTCTAGCAAGAGTGGAAATTTCATGAAGATGGTCTTCAATGACATGCCTAATTAAGTAATGAGTCCTAATGACAAGATCTGGCATCACTTGGGCTAGGTGTGACGTAGTCAATCTAGCAGGAGCTGACACATAGTCCATGCTATAAACCGATTGGGGTATAGGAAGGTGAAAGGACGAATTGCACGAATTATTGTCTATAGAAAGGTTCATAGGCATACCACTGACTTTTCAGTCAATTGGGGGTCATGATGTCTTGCTAGATACTGCTCATGATTTGCTCGAATTAATTGCTAATTTGGGTGGCCAATATAACTAGGAACCTAATGGGTTACATGCATTGAAGGTGTGAAGGAGTAAAATTGTCTTGGTTATGATGCAAAATGTAAGACAAATTTGGGGACAGATGGTGTCGACATTGTAGAAAAGTTTTTGGTTTCGGAGTTTTTTGGGGTTTGTGGGCCCATAAGTGCATCAGGCCCACAACAAATAGGCCTGGCCAATGTAGCCCATTCTGCCCCATATGCCTTATTTTCATGGTTTTTGAATTTTAAATGGTCTTTTAGTTAAAGTGGGGCTTTAAACCCTAAGACACTGAAGTAGACACATATAAAAGCTATTTTTTACATTAGAAAATTCAGCCACCTTTTTGAGAATTAAAAGTTAATTTCTCTAAATTGTTTAAGCCATCACCCTATTAGAGATGAGCCCAAAAGGCAATCACCTCAGGTACTTAGTGTATATATTTATAAATGCATTCTTTCATTATATTAGTATTCATTTGCTTATGAATTGATATGGATCTTAAACTAATTAATGAAAGTCCATGATATGAAACATAGCATGACGAATATCATGATGGGATCATAATAATGAGATTCCTATCATGTGTAATTATGTTAGTATCTAAATTATCCCTAGTCATAGGATCAATAAGATGGGACATTATTGATCCCGATAGACTAGCACATGTTATACTCCTTGATTAGAACAAGCAGCAAATCTCATAAGCTGTGAACATGAGAGGTTCAAAGTTAACATGTGGAGGCTTGCTAAGAGTAGTCAACTACATTGGATGACCTGCTACGAGAGGATCATATGGATTATCTATTCAATTGTCAATGATAGTCTCATCAGAGCAATGGTGCATGTATCCTTAAACTTGAGGTACTCAAGGATATCTTGGATATTGATTATGTGCTGTGACTCCATTCCTTGTTGCCTTACAGAGGTCAGCCATAGGATGGTGATTAGGTTCTACTTGAGGTATTCGAAGGTAATTGGGTAGCTAACTGAGGATTCACCGCTCCTAATAGAGGGAGAGTATACCCATGGCCTCTTATTGGGATCATTACTCAGGAATGCTTAATTCTATTCTCCACGTGAAATTTAAAGGGTTAATGACCTAAAACCATAAATTATGGCATTGTCAACTGGGGCATACGAAGGAGAATCATATGATGAGTTATAGTAACTTGGGGTCATTTGATTATGAATCATATGACACATGTGAATCTCATTTACTAAGCAAGTTGGCAAAATCACTTCTTTGTAAAAAGGATGAAATTGGAAAAGGACAGATGGACCATGTACATATGGATGTATGTGGACTAATGTTCATGCATGCCATAAATGGTTTTGTATACTTCATTACCCTTAATTATGATCACTCATAATTTGGGTATTTGTATATGATGAGATAAAATTTGAAATGTTCAAAGAATTCAAAAATGAAGCAGAGGAACAATTCAACAAAAAGTATTAAGACACTTAGATTAGATCAAAATGAAATAATACTTAACCTAAATGTTTCAATGTCAATGGGATTTTATCTCAATGAACCCTACCTTATACGTCATAACATAATGATGTGGCTAAAAGAAGAAATTGAACCTTATTAGACATCGTGAGTTATATAATAAGCTTTTAGAATTCCTTAAAGTTTCTTTTATGATCATGCACATGGGATTATGTTTATATGATAAACAAAATACCTTATCAGTCAGTTGATGTTGTTCTATATGAGATATGAAATAACATAAAATCTATTCTTTCAAAAATGAAAGTTTTAGGATTTTCCTGCCTAAGAGAAGTAGATAACTTTAGATTACTTAAAAGTTAAATCTAACCAATTGTCTATATGTGGGATAACTAATGAGAGTAATTTGGATATCGATTTGACCATTATGTGAACAAAAGGTGGTTATTCAAAGTATGCTATCATTCAAGAGAAAGAGTTTCTTCTATAAGACGATAGTGGGAGCAATATTTAACTTAATGAAATTCAAGATGCTCAAGTAGACACGAATCAACTGATAAAGCCCAAAATCTTTTACTCATAAAGATGAAGTGATAGCAAGGTCTTACGAAACAAAAGAGCTTCCTAACTAGAGTGAGATACGAGTTGTTCCCGAGAGATATAGATCTCATATAAGTGAATAAAAGGGTCGTGCTGCTCATAAAGGATGATGAGGCTGCTACTTATGAAGATATTCTAAAGAGTTCAGAATATGGCTAAGGGCCATAAGTCATAAGTCAAATACAGATTCCATGACTATAAACCAAGTATGGTCCTTGGTTGACCAATCTAATAAGACAAAGCCCATTAGGTGCAACTGGATCTTTAAGAAGAAGGCCAAGATGGAAGGTAATGCAGTTGCCTATCAAGCTAGAATTGGTAGTTAAATGATGTCATCAAAGATAAGGGTTGACTTTGATAAGACCTTTTACTCCACATACTATGCTTAAATCCATCATATCCCTTCTAGCCGTTGTTACTCTTTGTGATGAGATTTAGCAAATAGATATGAGGACAGTTTTCATTATGGAAATCTAACCTAGGATGTGTACCTGACACAATTTAAGAGATTCATATTTAATGATGGTGAAATAGGATGCAAATTGCAAAGTCCAATGATGGATTGGTGCAAACATCCGAGAGTTGAAATATCCAAATTGATAAGGTAATCAAAGAGTTTGTTTTCTCACAATATATGGATAAATCTTGTGTTTTTTTAACAAGGTTAGTGTGAGTACCATAGTGTTCCTAGTGAAGTATATGGAAGACATACTATTAGTAAGAAACGATCTTTCATTTCTAAGTTAGTTAATTTGTTACCCTAAAACATTTCTCTAAGAAAGATCTTAAAAGTAACCTACATAAGGGGATTAAGATCTATAGAGATAGATCTAAAAGGTTATTTGATCATTTTAGTCTACATAGCTAAGATGCTAAAATGGTTAACCTGAAATAGTCCATGTGAGGATCTATTCTTATGATCGATAGGATTACCCTCTCTAAGTCTTTATGTCCAAAGACATAAGACAGATGGACTAGTACGGTTAGGGTTCCATAAGCTTAGGCTATAGGATCCACTATGTACTACGCCCAATGGATATCATGCTCTACGTATCATGAGTGGATATCAATATGATATTGTAAGGGGTTTGTCACATCCGTCAATCTAAATATTGATTGATGTGCATGCTTCTAGATTTATTAAATTCAATCAACTTGAAACTAAGGTTGTTTGCAACAGAAATAATGTCGATTTTGTTGGAGTGTGTATATATATATGACACTCTGGTATTTGAACCACTAAATCAAAGTCACTGATATGTAGAATAAATTCCAATTTGTATATTAGTTATTAAATTAATTAAATTAGTTAGGTTGGGGTTTGAATTAGCAAAGTTAAAATTTAAGTATAGTTTAATAGGAAAAAGAAAAGATGGAAGGACTATATTGAATCTTTGGAGAAAGACTAGTTTAATAAAATTTTAGTATAAAACAAATTAATAAGGGATGGAATTAATTAAGATTAAATAAATTTAATTGAGATAAACCATGTCATGCATACCACCACTTGTCACTCATGCAAACAACTCTTATTATTAATAGAACATATGGAACACTAAACAAATAAAAGAGAGAAATGACCTTCCTTACTCTATTTTTCCATTTCTTTTTCTTTCAAAACCGAAAGCCACTCCTCTAAAATCTGAAAAATCATTTTTCTTCATCTTATCTTTGGGTTCTCTTGCCAACAAGGGTAGAAGTTTATGGGAATAACAAATTCCAACTATATTATTTAAACCTCCTTGAAATAGTTCCCTTCTTTTAATTGATTTTCAAAACCTGGATACAAGAAAGAAAGGTGGGTGCTTGAAGCTTTGATCTTGCTTGTAAGAAGAAGTATTTATGCTTGCATGTGGGTTGCAAGGTATGTAGATGGTGAAACAATTTTAATTCAAGCTATAAGTTAAGTAGTTCATGTAGTAGTCTGCATCATTTCTGCTAGATCTTGAGTTATATATATGGGTGAACATTGAGATAGTAAACTGTCTTGAATGTTTTGAATAATATGTGATATTTTAATAATAACTTTTTATATGAGAGTCCTTTGATGGTATTTTTAGTTGGGTTAGAAAGCTAACATCTAAAACTACAACTTTCATGAAGATTATAAAGTGAAAATCCATAGGTAATTAGGTATAAAGGTAGAACCAATACAGAGCATAGAAACTACCCATAGTGACAGTGCAGTTTTTAAGTGAAGAGCCCCTAATGAATTAACTATAACTTTCTTTTTAGAAGTCAGATTTATGTAATACAAAATTATGTGCAAAGCCTACATATAGAGGTATAATTTTTATGAAGAATATAGAGTGAAATAATGCCAGGAAGTAGGTACCTCTGCAACATTCTTAATAGCTTCCCAATTTGCTATGGCCTCTATTTTCTTTAGATCAACCTCTATGCCTCTTCCTCATATCACATGTCCAAGGAATACCACATGGTCTAACAAGAATTCGCATTTACTCAGTTTAGCATATAATTGTTTCTCCCTCAAGGTTTGCAGCACAATCCTCAAATGTTGTTCATGTTCCTCCCTATCCTTTGAATACACTAGTATGTCATCAATAAGTACTATGACAAATTTATCTAGATATGGTTGAAAGACTTTATTCATTAGAGCCATAAATACATCTGGAGCATTAGTCAACCCAAATGGCGTGACTAAAAATTTATAGTGCCCATATCTAGTTCGAAAAGCAGTCTTTGGAACATCTACCTCTGCTACCCCAAGCTAATAATTGCCTAAATTTAAGTCAATCTTGGAAAATTCTTGGGCTCCCTATAACTAGTCAAATAAATCATCTACTCTGGGTAATGGGTATTTGTTCTTAATTGTCATTTTATTTTGCTATTTGTAGTCAATGCATAATCTCATGGTAGCATCTTTCTTTTTGACAAAAAGCACTGGTGCTCCCCATGGTGAAACACTAGGTCTGATGTATCCCTTATCAAGTAGTTCCTACAATTGGATCTTCAATTCTTTCAACTCAACTGGAGCCATTCTGTAGGGTGGCATTGATATTGGTGCTGCCCCTAGTACTAAATCAATAGTGAACTCTATCTCTCTAGCAGATGGTAATCCAAGAAGATCATTTGGAAATACATCTGGAAATTCATTCACTATTGGTATATTTTCAAGTGAACTATAGGTAGTTCTAGTGTGAGTCACATGCGCTAAATATGCCTCACATGCACCCTTGATCATTCTAAATGCCTTTACAGTAGATACTAAACATGCAGGTACACATTTTTGTTTACCCAGAACTCTCAGCTGGTCTGGAGACTCTAAAATTATTTCTTTAGTGAAACAATTCACTATTGCATGATGTTTAGTTAGCTAATCCATTCCCAGTATTACATTAAATTCATATAGTGGTAATAAGCTCAAATCAACTTGCAATTTGGCTTGATCAATACATATTAAACAGTTACAACATACATTGTTCTTGACTACTATTGTTCCTAGTGAAGTACTCACATTTATATCAATTTCCAAGGGTTCATGCTTTTGATTCAGTTTATATGCCATATATGATGAAATAAATGAATGCGTGGAACCTGTGTCTATCAATGCATATGCTGGTACATTATAAATAAAAATATTACCAGTGACAACTTCTAGAGCATCAACTGCCTCCTGTCTAGTCATGGCAAAGACTCTGGCCTGTATGGGAGGTCTGGAACTCTAATCCTCAGGTCTAGTCACACCTCCGCTTGTTGCACCAGTGCTGCCTCTACCTCTACCTTGTGCTACATTGGTACTACCACTCCGAGTGACTCCACTGTGGCCTCTGATATCCCTCTGCCTCTATCAGTCTCTACCAGTCTAGCTCTCTGTGGATAGTCTCTACACATGTGATCTAATGACCCATAGAAATAACATGCTCCTATGAGCATTTTTCATTCATTGGTATGTTGTCCCCCACAATGAATACAAGTAGGCCTCTGCTCCATATATTGACTCTATCCTTTGCTAAAATAAAATGAAGTCGCAACACGATCACGATCTCTAAAGCCTGAGTATGTACCCCTTTTACCAAACTGTGATGGTAAGAGTCTACCCCTCTTTCCCTGTCTCTTGTTAGACTCTACAAGAAATTCTCTTGTTACCTTTCTAGATTGCTGTTTTATAGTTTATTTCATTAATCTTTCTGCCCTAATTGCTGCAGCTCTAAGTCTAGTGTAGCTATCGAGATCAGTAGTTGTGATTCTATTCCTAATCTTACATATGAGGCCCTCTTCAATTTTTTTGCATTTATCTCTTTCAGTAAAGACCATAAAAGTGCCACAGTGAGAGAGTTTATTAAATTGTATCTCATACTCTGCCACAGTCATGTTCCTTGTTTTAAATTCAGGAACTATCTTCTTTTCTCATCTTTATATGTATCTGGCATATAATTATTTTGAAATTCCCTAACAAAATCATCCCAAGTAAGAATAGGGGGCTGTACATCACTGCTAGGAACTGTCTCCCACCATTCATGTGCATTACCCTGAAGCAAAGATACTGCATAATCAAATTTTTCATTTGGACTACATTTCATCATATTTAATACCCTCTGTGTTCTTTTGAGCCAATTCTCAGCCTCTGCTAGATCAATGGTACCATAAAAATCAATTGCACCCTATTTCCTTAGCTTGTCATAACATCTTTTCCTTTGCTTTTCTAGTCCCTGTATTTCCTACTCAGGGTTCTCATTGGGTATCTCTGCCTGTGATGATTGGGATGTATATATTGGAGCCCTAACTCCTAATACAAGCTGGTCTCTATGTGGGTGATGAAATACCTCATGTGAATGATGTTCGGCCTGCCTGTCTCTCCTTTGTGAATTGTGCTCTACCATGGCCCTATAACATATGAAATTATGTTACTTCACAATGTTTAAGACATATGATGCACATGTTATCATGTTATAATACATATGCATGTTCCCAAAGAACATATCCCTACTCTGATACCAAACTAAAATGTAAAACCTTATACCTATGAATATCACTTATACTTGTATTATGTTTTCATGTATTGCATGAAAATAAGATAGAATCTTGTTTACAATGAGGATAATTTTTTTTAATCATATAATAGTACCACTTTATAGTATTTAACAATTCAACAAAGTATAACAACTTACTTATATACATAATATATATATATATATATATATATATATATCACATCATTGTGTATTCACTATATTATACATATGCAGACATACAATCCAAAACATAAAAGATATGTCCCTATACATATGTGAAATGCAAGGAGAGAGATTGGTGAAGCTCGGCCGGTGACCTGTGATCCATATCTTTTATATAGTATGCACCTCTAAAATGAGCTTAATTACTCGACTCTTCTTGAAAAATGATGCAATTTGGTGAGTTGCAACTAAGTGAGAATAACCATTAAAATCCCTCTAAAGTACCTAGCAATTCATAATCATGAGTAATAATTTCCATTCATATGCATTTTACATGTCATTCTATTTATCAATATCATACGAATGTAAATCATATTAAATCATGTAAATATTTCATTTGCTTTTGGTTATGCTTATGTCATTTTCTTTTTGTTATGACCAGGCTAAATAGACACTATCCCGGGTTTCCATGTGAACATTTGCCATTTGCTAGCTAGCTTGATCATTTGTAACATTTGCACATTAGTTAGGCCATAGGCCTTTTGTTTATCTTTTGAACATTTGTTTGGGCCATAGGCATTTTCTTTTGCTTTACACTGCCATTTAGCTTGTCACAACACATTTTAAGTCCATATGCATATGCATTTGCAACAATCATTACTTAACATTTGCATATTCAATCATCAATGATTTCATGTAAGAAAAACCTATAACATAACCATGTATTTAAGTCATTCATCACCTTTTGATATCATATCCATAACAAAACAATCATGTAATTCATATAGCAACAAGTCAAGTCACGTTGCACATAGCACATAACAAACATATGTACCAAAGAAATCATTTGATAATTAAACTCACCTTTTCTTTTGATATTGAACCTTTAACTTCTTGTCTCCCATTTCCTTTGTAACAACTTATACCTATGGATATCACTTATAATTGTATTATGTTATCATGTATTCCATGAGAATAAAACAGAATCTTGTTTATAGCGAAGGATAATGTTTTTAAATCATATAACAGTATTGCTATGCAATATTTGACAATTTTGAATAACATCATAGTTTGACTAAAAAACATAATTTATTACATATGCTGATAATTCTGATGCTATATTCAATTATTGTAGATAGCAATTTCGAGGCCAAATATGCATTTACATATCACTGCATATTCACTATATTTATACATATGCAAATATACAACCCAAAATATAGATGTCATGTTCTTATACATGGGTGCAATGTATGGAGAGAAATTGGCGAGGCGAGGCTGGTGACCTGTGATCCATATCTTCTATATAGTATGCACCTCCAAAATGAATTAATTACTTGACCCTTTATGAAAAATGATGCAATTTGGTGAGTTGCGACTCAATGAGAATAACTATTAAAGTTTTCTATAATACCAAGCAAATCACAATTACAAGTAATAATCACCATTCGTACACATTTTACATGTCATTTTATTTATCAATATCATACAAATATAAATAATATTAATTCATGTAAACATTTCATTTGCTTATGCTTATGTCATTTTCTTATTGTTGTGACTAGGCCAAACAAACAATGTCCTGGGTTTCCATGTGAACATTTGCATTTGCTAGCTACCTTAATCATTTGTAACATTTGCACATTGGTTAGGCCATAGGCCTTTTCTTTTGCTTTTGAACATTTGTTTGGGCCATAGGCCTCTTCTTTTGCTTCATAATGCCATTTAGCTTGTCACAACACCTTTTAAGTCCTTATGCATATGCATTTACAACAATCATCACTTAACATTTGCATATTCAATCATCAATCACTTCATGTAAGAAAAACCTATAACACAACCAAGTATTTAAGTCATTCATCACCTTATGATATCATATCCATAACAATGATGTAATTCATATAGCAACTCAAGTCACGTTGCACATACCACGCAATAAACACACGTACCAAAGAAATCGTTTGATAATTAAACTCACATTTTTTTTTGATATTGAACCTCTAAGTTATTGTCTCCCACTTCCTTAGAGGTCTCCAATATGCTGTGAGCCTAATGGAATGCATGCTTGGTCAATTAGTAGTGAAATAAACTTAGTGAAACTTAAATAAATTGAAATATGCATAATATGGACCACTAACTAAGGTTTGGTATTATGGCACTGTGACCTTCATATGTTCAGGAGCTTATAACTTTTTCTATATTAGTCCAATTTATATAATTATTACTTCCAATTAAAGCTAACATATAAGGATATAACATATTAAATTTTAGAACACTTGGACTATTGTGAAATTTTTGATGCAATTTATATGCACGTTATGTTTTCTCTCCTTGGGTAGTTTTGGGACACTAAATTTGCTTCTTCATATCTTACAATGTGTAAGTCATATTTTTATGAAACTTTGTATACACTTATCTATGTTAAAATGGAACATTTTTTATGGTAGCAATTTTCATCCATTCTGCCACTAAGGTCCTCATATGGTATGGTACTTTTGATTGGTCAAGAACAGGGTTGGCATCCAAACCATTCTGAATTTTCAAGGCCATAACTCACGAAATACATAACATATTGAGGTGATATTTAGGCCAACATTTAGCTAAGACATGTACCTATAATTTGTATGTTTTGACCATTCAGAGATTATGTTTATAAGGAGCTCAAAATAAGCAAACAACTGACTAGACTGCACAAGGCACTAAGCAGGCGGCTCAAATATGGAACAGACATGACTCTCTTGACCCTAACTCAACATATGCCCGTAATCTAGTCTTGAAATTTAGTATACAACTAGATAACACATATATATACAAATTTTTTGTTTGACGTTCCTCAATTACCGACTCTATCATATAGAAAAATAACCAAAATAGTAGATGATTCAGCAAGGTTTAATAATCGAACTAGTCACAGTCATATGCCAATATCTTTTCATAGATACCAAACATGCAAAGTTATTTACATATCCATAAACCTAAGACATGAATCTATAAGTTTGATGTTTTGTGTTTCTCTAAAATAAGTTCTATCATAAAGGAAATGGAGCACCAATATACTGCCTCCAAAACAGAATCCAACAACATCACTCGCATGAAAAAGATAATCATCTTCTATCCTTAATAAAAAAATTAGCAAGAAAAGGAGAATATATGAATTACCTATGATCAGAATATCTGAATATGGCTAGATTTTGAGAGAAAAATTGAAGAAAAATGAAAGAAAAAAGGAGAAAATGCTGGCTACAATTGAGATAAGGCAGTAGCCTTCTTTTATGCACAGCCAGCCAAGCCAATTTGTTCCATTCAAAATTTTCTTTTTTTTTTTTTTACATTTTTGATTAATGAATTAATTTAATTATTTATTATTTATTGTTAACCAAAGGGTGATTGCTCTCTATTTTCATCTTGACAATCAAATTAATTATTACTAACATTCTTGTTGAGTGTTGTTTTGATAGTGTTCAAAGTTTCATCACATTTGGTTAAGGTTTCCTCATTAAACAAACCATGAATTTCATAGAGACGTGTAACTCCCGACCGGGACACAAGTCCAGATCGGGAAGTGGCATGTCCAGACCAGAAAAGCATTGCCTCAAAGTGTCTCAAAGTTCCAGTAGCCAAAATAGACCGGAAAGGCTATGTCCCGACCGGGACCATCGATTTCCAGACCAGGACAACAATGTCCTGAGCGGGAGTGTAGAGTAGACCAAGCAAACCAAGTGTCTAGACCAGAAAACTCTATAGGGTGATGACCCAAAAGTTCTAGTAGCAAAAGCATACCGGAACATAGGATGTCCCAACCAGGAAAGGTTGGGTTCGAGCGGGACATTCAAAAAGACATGACCATTGAAGAGGAGACACCACCATAATGTGCCACATCATCAGAAAGTCAAAACATACTTAGTCAAAACAGACTCAGGTCCCGACCGAGAAGGGTAGTCCCGATCTGGATGTAATCAAAGCCTAGAAGAACTAAGTTCCTAGTAGTGGCATCATCGGGCAAGTCCCAACCGGGACACATGGAGTCCCGACCGGGACACTTGAACAAAAACTAGCTGTTAGAGATTTCATCCAATTAGAAGCTGCCACGTAATGCAATCGGGCATTTCCCGATCAGGACATTATGGTTCCCGACCGGGACACCTCTCTTTACAGACTGCATTTAATGCACTTGTAAGAGAACGTTAGAGAGAATTATGGCACCATTTGTAACAGCTAATTGGTAGGTAATCAGTATAAATACCTTACCAAAAGGCCATTTAAGTAGAATCAATATATTGCTTATGTATCTCAAATTGAGCCAAAGTCAATTAGTGAGGCTTTGGATGATGAAAGTTGGGTGATTGCTATGCAAGAGGAACTCAATCAATTTGAGAGAAATGAAGTTTGGGCCTTGGTTCCAAGACATAGTGACTACCCAATCATTGGTAATAAGTGGGTCTATAGGAACAAATTGGATGAGGATGGTAACATCATAAGAAACAAAGCTAGATTGGTTGCCAAAGGATACAACCAAGAGGAAGGCATTGATTATGATGAAACGTTTGCCCCTGTGGCAAGATTAGAAGCCATACACATTCTGTTAGCATATGCATGTCACATGAATTTTAAGCTTTTTCAAATGGATGTGAAGAGCGCATTTTTGAATGGTTTTATTTCAGAAGAAGTATATGTTGAACAACCTCCAAGTTTTGAAAATCATGCTTTTCCAAATTATGTCTATAAACTAACTAAGGCTTTATATGGATTAAAGCAAGCCCCTAGAGCATGGTATGAAAGACTAAATGCCTTTCTATTGAAAAATGGTTTTTCAAAAGGACATGTTGACACAACTCTATTTATCAAAAGACATAGGCATGACACTCTCATTGTTCAAAGTTATGTTGATGATATCATTTTTGGATCTATTAATGAGACTCTTTGCCAAGAATTTGCTAAGTGTATGACTAGGGAATTTGAAATGAGCATGATGGGAGAGCTCAAATTTTTCCTTGGACTCCAAATCAAGAAAGGCAAAGATGGCATCTTTGTCAATCAATCCAAGTACACAAAGGAATTAATCAAAAAATTTGGGATGGATGGATGTAAGAATGCCAAGACTCCAATGAGTACACCAACAAAATTGGACAAAGATGATAAGGGTAAAGCAATTGATGAAAAGCTTTATAGAGGTATGATCAGCTCACTTCTTTATTTAATCACCTCTAGACCCGACATTATGTATAGTGTATGCTTATATGCAAGATTTCAATCACGTCCTAAAGAATCACACTTGCATGCAGTAAAAAGGGTTTTAAAATATCTTCATGGCACTATGCACTTAGGACTATGGTATGCTAGAAATTCTTCATTTCATATTATCGGGTTCTCAAATGCCGACTACGCGGCAGTCTGTTGGATAGAAAAAGCATGTCTGGAACATGTCACTTTATTGGAGAGTGTCTGGTTTCTTGGCATAGCAAGAAATAAGTTTCGGTAGCCTTGTCCACTGCCGAAGCCGAATATGTGGCTGTTGGTTGTTGTTGCACACAAGTTCTTTGGATGAAGAAACAACTAAAGGATTATGGTCATGACATTGACCACATTGCAATTAAGTGTGATAACACAAGTGCCATAAACCTCTCTAAAAATCCCATTCAACACTCTAAAAGTAAGCACATTGACATTAGATATCATTTCTAAGGGATCATGTTCAAAACGGTGATGTTGTGTTAGATTTTATTAACACTAAAAACCAACCTGTGGATATATTTACCAAGCTTCTAAATGATGAAAGGTTTTATTTTATAAAGAGAGAGCTTGGTATGCTTGATGGGAGCACCTTGGTTTAAGCATCTTTTAAATCTTGTTTTTGCATACTATTTATTGTTGTTGTATGTTCTTTACATGCTTTATGTGAATTCTAAAGTTTAGGGATAGGAAATTGCCTTTTCTCCTAAGAATTCACAGAAGTCCCCTATCTCCCGCTCGGGAAATAGTTTTCCCGCTTGGGAACCATGTCCCGCTCGGGACTTTATTCCTCCAACTTGTGACTTCTTGGTCATAAAATTGACCGTTGGAATTTGTCATCTCCCGATCGGGAATCCCCATTTCCCAGTCGGGACATTTAAAATTTTTTTACTGTTGTACCATTTTCAAAATGACACACTCGAGAATCTCTCTGTCCCTCTTGGGACTCAGTCAAAATTAAAATTTTTTCCGATCGTTAGAGGTTTCCCGATCGAGAAACCCTATGTCCCGATTGGGACTTACCTGATGGTAGACTTTTTGTAATTGCCACCAATCCAAAATAAACTGCCATTTAATTCCCTAAAAAGGTAACATACCCCTTCAATCCCTATAAATACCCCACTATTCTCCTTCTTCTCCTCACAATTGCATCAAAACTCTTTCTCTTTTCAAATTTCTGAACCAAATTTCCATATTCTCTCATACTCACTTTCTCTCAAATGGCACCAAAGGTTGGCACCTCCAAGTCAAGAGCCTCCAAAGGCAAAGGGGTGGCATCTTCCACCCAAGTGTCCTCCTTTCAAGACAT
>CATIWF010018246.1:0-34593 GCA_949630135.1 Balakata baccata | reverse complement strand
TGAGCTTGAGGCAACTTAACAACTCTAACTCTAGAAGAACTCTGGTTCTCCCCATATTAATGGAAGGCGTAGACATAATTGTTTATTTAGTGAGAGATTTTGTTAATTTAGTCTCATCATGTTATTATTGCATGCTTTTATGTATCATACATTCATCACATGGATATATAAAGATAGTTACATTAACTATATGACATGATTATAGACATACTAAAATCAATCTCTTGAGCCATAAAGAGATTGACTAGGTCTTACCTAGGTATATGCATGAATTACAACCCAAAAATAGAAATCAAATATTGTTTATGGCGCTATCTCCTTTGCTTTTTGCTCCTTTGCATCTCCATTTTATCCTATATAATCTAATTACATATTTCAAAAATAGAAAACCTCAATTTACATTTGAGGGGAGTAAGATGAGAAAAGAAATACATGAGAAATAAGATATAGGTAGGGACACGCAGACCCTATTTGCCATAAAATAAAATTCATGCATGATCAATCACATTGGGTTTAAGTCCATAATCATTCATCATGCCTTTCCAAACACTTCTAGCATTCTCTAATGCATAAAATAAAATAAATTAATTTAAAATAGGTAGTGATAATTTTGGATTGCAAATTTGAAAGTTGATTCAACACTTGAATCAAAATTGCCTACTTTGTTGTTTCGGTCAATTTAATTTTGTATGTGATTTTATTGTGGAATTTAATAATTAATCAAATTAAATTAAATTCCATATTTCCAGAATTAATTCAAAAATAATTCACCTTAAAATCAAATTATTATGGTGTCAAAAAATAAAAAAAAATTAATTTTAACATACATGCCAATTTCTAGTCATACTAGATATACCATTTGCTCAACTTAAATTAATTCAAAATTAATTTCCAAAAATTTCCAAATTTTCCAGAACTTCAAATCATCATTCTAAGCATCTTTAGATCAGCTCAAGTCCATCAAAATAATTTTGGCACAAGTCAAAATCATTAAGACAAACGAACCAACACATAAGACGCTTAAAACGACCCATTTACCGCCTAGAATTAATTTGGAAATTTAAATTTGAGCAAATTAATTTTGGCATATATTTAACATCAAAATAACTTGTTTTTATTCACATAAAAATTATTTTAAGGTGCTGGAAATGAAATATTTATATACAAAAAATATCAAACAAAACAGCCCTGCCAGATACCCTTAATAGATCCATTTCGGTGTTTGTTTGAGAAATTGATTAAACCAAATTTTAATTAATTATTGGACACTTCCAGGCTTAAACACATTTTCAATATGTCTAAATAATTTTTTCATAATCAAATTATTAGAAAAATATGAATAGCCCTAACAATTAATCCAAACAACATCACATGTTCATCAATAATGCAATTTTCAGCAATATTGTAATAAATTCGAAATTAATTATTTGAATAATATTCAAACCATTTTTCAATCAATATAATCATCCTCAATCATCGCATGATCATATCATAGAAAGAAAAATATATAAAAGAAATTTCACAAATTAATTTCAATTTTACAAATCAAAAGATCCAAAATCATCAAAACCATGCAATCCAATTGCACCTTAAATTAAAATTAATTTTAATAGGCACAAGGTGGCTCTGATACCAATGATGGGTTTTGAGCATGTATCACATACATATTACACAGCGGAAAATAAAATTTTTCAAAATCTGAATCAAAGGATTATATATGTGCCAATTAAAGCTAATTTAACTAAAGAAAATTCAGAATTTATACCTTTATAATTTCTTGATTTTCTTCAACTTTTCACCTTGTTGGGTTGTAGCAAACCACAACAATTCAATCTAGGATTGTTTCTAACAATATCCATGCGAAGAAGAAAGAATGAAACCACTAGGGAGATGGCTTGATTACACCTCAAAATGCTAATAATGTTGTGTGTTCCTTTGAAAAAAAAATTAACCTTTTAATTTTTCTTCTCCCAATAATTTTTTTTTGTCTATTTTCTGTCTTTTTGGGGTCTTCTAGATCCAAAAGAATATCAGTTTCATAGAGCAAAAATTAAGAAAGGAGAAAATTGGGAGTTATGAATAGTAAATATTGGTTTAAATGGCCATTTAGGCCATTTAAGTGCTACATGCAGGCAGTTGTGCGCCAGCGTGCATAGCAGCCCGCTTGGGCATGCTAAGTAGGCCCAGCTGGCATGCTTGGCAGGCCAATCGGCAGACCAGGTAGGCCAGCGGGGCCGTCAAGCTCCCCAAGCAATTTTTTTCCGCGATCTTATTGCGAACCAACTTGAAATAATTCTCTCATATTTTGGATCTCATCCAAAGCCATTTTACTCATACTTTACATCTGCAAAGCGTGTGACCCATTAGGTTCCCGGTTATGTTAGTCACTTAAATTATCAAATAATTTAAGCAAATCATGAGCGGTATCTAGTAACACATCATGACTCTCAATTGATCGAAAAGTTAGTGATTTGACTACAAACCTTTCCATAGACAATAATATGTGCAACTCGTCCTTTCACCATTCTATACCCCACTCGATTCAGAGCATGAACTATGTGTCAGCTCCTGCTAGATTGACTACGTCACACCTAGCCCCAGTGATTTTAGATCTTGTCACTGAGACTCATTACTCAATTAGATATGTCACTAAAGACCATCTTCATGACAGTTCCACTCTGGCCAGAGATTCCCGAGTAATGATGCCAACAAAAGGCCGTGGGTATACTCTCCCTCTATCGGGAGTGGTGAATCCTCTATTGGCTATCCAATTACCTTCTAATACCTCAAACCATACCCAATCACAACCCTATGAGCGACCTCTATGAGGCAACAAGGAATGGAGTTAAAGCATAGAATTAGTATCAAAGATATCCTTGAGTACCTCAAGTCTAAGGATACATGCACCATTGATATGATGAGACTATCATTGACATTTGAATAGATAATCCATATGATTGTCTCATAGCAGGTCATCCAATATGCTTGACTACTCTTAACAAGCATCCACATGTTAACTTTGAACATCTCATGCTCATAGCTTATGAGATCTACTACTTGATCCAATCAAGAAGCATAACATGTGCTAGTCTATCTGGATCAACAATGTCCCATCTTGTTGTTCCTATGACTAGGGGTAATTTAGATACTAACATAATTATACATGATAGGAATCTCATTATCATGATCCCATCATGATTTCCTTCATGCTATGTTTCATATCATGGACTTTCATTATTCAGTTTAAGATCTATATCATTTCATATGCAAATGAATACCAAATTAATAAAAATGCCTCTTATTAATCAAATAAACATGTATAATAAGTGCTAAAAGTGATTGCCTTTAGAGCACTTCTCTAACATAGGCTATAAATGCTCACACCATAGTCTTCCATCTAAGAGAGCTATTTGATGAGCAAGCACAATCTGAAAGGTTTGAGATCTCAAGGCTGCTCTTCTGCTCTAAGATGGTTAAGGGGACATCTCTAGTATAATATGTGTTGAAGATGAATGGCTATATTGAGAGGTTGGCCACCTTGGGTTTTGTGATGGATCATGAATTAAGTATTGACTTAATTCTAACTGGTTTGATTGACACTTATGCACATTTTGTGCTTAATTATAGGATGAACCAGATATCCACCACTATTTATGAGGTGATCAATATGCTCAAGACAGTTAAGCCATCTGTCAGGAAGGATAGTAAGGTTGTGATGCTAATGGACTCTTCTAGTTCTAAGAAGAAGAACCTAAAGAAGAAAAAGCAGTCCATAAAGCCTAAAAGAGGCGTAGCCAAGAAGAAGGCCAAAGAGACTGCCCCAAAAGAGACTTGGTTCCATTATGGTAAGGATGGTCATTAGAAAAGGAACTGCAAGGCCTACTTAGAGTCCTTGAAGAAGAAGGCATCTGATGCCCCATCTACTTCAGGTATTTATGTCAATGAGGTTAATACTATTTCTAATAATAATATATGAGTATTAGATACCGATTGTAGCTCACACATATGCACTAATATGCAGGGCCTAAAGTACAGTAAGCAGCTCAATAAGGGAGAGTCGGACCTACGTGTTGGAAATGGAGCAAGAGTTGCTGGATTAGTTGTAGGAACATATGTATTGACCCTCCCTAGTGGGCTTATTTTAAAATTGGACAATTGCTTTTATGTACCCGTTTTAACTAAAAACATAATTTCTGTTTCTAGTTAAAATAAAGATGGTTTCCATTTGGCATTTAGTAACAACTGTTGTTCTATTATGTTGAATGGTGTTCTTTATGGTAGTGGTACATTATGCAATGGTATATACATATTAGATATGTCAAATCCAATTTTAAATACAATGACAATAAGAGACATAAACAAGATTTGTTGAAATCATCTTATTTATGGCATTGTCGGCTTGGCCATATAAGTGAGAGGTGCATGGCTAAACTATACAAGAGTGGTAGTCTAGGGTCATTTGATTATGAATCATACGACACATGTGAATCTTGCTTGTTGGGCAAGATGAAAAAATTGCCCTTTAAAGGAAATGGTGAATGTGCTAATGGACTATTAGACTTAATACTTTCAAAATATGGTCTAATGTCCACACATGCTAGAGGTGGTTTCATCTACTTTATTACCTTTATCGATGACTACTCATGATTTGGATATGTGTATCTTATGAGATACAAATTTGAAGCTTTTGATAAGTTCAAAGAATTCAAAAATGAAGTAGAGAAACAACTTAGGAAAAGCATTAAAACACTTCAATCTAATTGGGGTGGAGAATACTTAAGCCAAGAGTTTCTTGACTATCTTAGGGATAATGAGATATTATCCCAGTGGACTATACCTTACACGCCAGAACACAATGGTATGGCTGAAAGGAGAAACCAAACCTTGTTGGACATGGTAAGGTCAATGATGAGCTTTGCAGAACTACCTAAATCATTTTGGGGTCATGTATTAGAGATTGCCGTTTATATTTTGAACAGAGTCCCTTCGAAGTCAGTTGATGTTACTCCATATGAGATGTGGAATAACGAAAGGCCCACACTTTCTTACATGAGAGTTTGGGGTTGTCCTTCTTATGTGAAGCGGACAATATCAGATAAGCTGGAAACTAAATCTAACCGATTTCTGTTTGTGGGATATCCTAAGGCATCATATGGATATCAATTCTACTACCCCTTGGAATAAAAAGTGTTTGTTTCAAAGCATATTATCTTTTTAGAGAAAGAGTTTCTTCTTAGAAAGGATAGTGGGATCAAAATTGATCTTGAGAAAGTTTAAGATGCTCAAGCAGACACTAATCAACTGCCTAAACTCGAACTTACTACTCATACAAATGAGACAATAACTCAACCTTCTGAAGCACAAGAACTTTGTAGGTCATATAGGATACACACTGTTCTAGAGAGATATGGATTCCTCATAAGTGAATATAATGATGTATTGCTTATAGAAGATGATAAGCCTATAACATATGGAGAAGTTCTGAATAGTTCAGAATCTGGCAAATGGCTTCAAGCCATGAAGTCAGAGATGGATTCCATATATGAAAACTAAGTATGGACTTTGGTTGACCTACCCGAAGGGATAAAACCCATAAGGTGCAAATGGGTTTTCAAGAAGAAAACCGACATGGATGGTAATGTGGTTACCTATAAAGCTAGACTGGTAGCCAAAGGGTATCATCAAAGACAAGGAATTGACTATGATGAAACTTTTAGTCTAGTAGCTATGCTTAAATCCATAAGGATACTTCTAGCCATTGCTGCTCATTATAATTATGAGATATGGCAAATAAATATGAAGACAGCTTTCCTTAATGGAAACCTAACCGAGGAAGTGTACATGACACAGCTAGAGGGCTTCATATCCAAAGATGGCAAAAAGGTATGCAAACTTCAATGATCCATTTATGGATTGAAACAAGCATCCAGGAGTTGGAATATCCAATTTGATGAGACAATCAAACAGTTTGGTGTCTCAGAAAATCTGGATGAGCCTTGTGTATATAAGAAGGTTAGTGGGAGTGCAATCGTATTTCTTGTGTTGTATGTAGATGACATACTACTAATGGGAGATGATGTATCAATCTTGCAATCGGTCAAAATATGGTTATCCAATAATTTCTCCATGAAAGATCTTGAAGAAGCAGTTTATATTTTAGGGATAAGGATCTATAGAGATAGATTTAAAAGGTCGCTCTGTCTTTCACAGTCTACATATATAGACATGGTGCGAAAGAGGTTTAGTATGGAGCATTCCAAGAGGGGATATATTCTTATGACCCATGGAATTACTCTCTGAAAATCTATGTGTCCAAAGACACAAGATGAGAGGACACACATGAGTATGATTCCATATGCTTCAGTTATAGGATCAATCATGTATGCTATGGTATGTACAAGACCTGATGCATCATATGCTCTGAGTGTCATGAGTAGATACCTATCAAACCCAGGTGAGGGTCTTGGGTGGCTATTAAGAATATCCTTAAATACTTGAAGAGGACTAAGGATGTATTCTTAGTATATGGAGATGGAGAACTTGTAGTGAGCAGTTATATCGATGCTAGCTTCCAATCTGATAAGGATGACTCAAAATCCTAATCAGTATATATATTCACACTTAATGGTGGAGCAGTGAGTTAGAAGAGTTCCAAATAAGAAACGATTACTGATTCCACAACTGAAGTAGAGTATATAGTAGCTTCCAAAGCTGCAAAGGAAGCGGTTTGGATTAAGAAATTCATCACAGAACTTAGAGTGGTTTCTAGCATTGATGGTCCAATGCAATTGTATTGTGTTAATAATGGAGCCATTGCACAAGCAAAAGAGCCATGGTCTCATCAAAAGTCCAAACACATACTTAGAAGATACCATTTGATTAGAGAAATCATTGGTATGAATGATGTAAAAATAGAGAAAATGCCTATAGATCATAATATAGCTGATCCTCTAACTAAGCCACTTCCCCGAAGAAAATATGATTCTCATGTACTCGCCTATGGAATTCAATATAAAGGCGATTGCCTTTAGTGCAAGTGGGAGATCGTTAGAGAAGTACTCTAATGGCAATCACCTTTAGCGCTTATTGTACATATTTATTTAATTAATAAAAGGCATTTTCTTTAATTTGGTATTCATTTGTTATATGAATTGATAGTGATCTTAAATCGATTAATGAAGTCCTTTATACATAACATAGCATGAAGGAAATCATGATGAGATCATGATAATGAGATTCTTATTATGTGTAATTAAGTTAGTATCTAAATTATCCCTAGTCATAGGATTAATGAAATAGGACATTATTAATCCAGATAGACTAGCACATATTATATTCCTTGATTGGATCAAGTAGTAGATCTCATAATCTATAAGCATGAGATGTTTAGAGTTAACATGTGGATGCTTGCTAAGAGTAGCCAAGTACATTGGATGACCTTTTATGAGACAATCATATGGATATTCTATTCAAATGTCAATGATAGTCTCATCATAGCAATGGTGTAAGAATCCTTAGACTTGAGGTACTCAAGGATATCTTGGATACTGATTCTATAGTTTTACTCTATTCCTTGTTTACTCGTAGAGGTTGCTCGTGGTGATTGGGTATAGCTTGAGGTATTCGAAAGTAATTGGGTAACCAACAAAGGATTCGCCACTCCGAATAGAGGGAGTGTATACCCATGGCCACTTGTCAAGACATTACTTAGGAATCTCTAGCCAGAGTTGAAATGTCATGAAGATAGTCTTAAGGGACGTGTCTAATAGAGTAATAAGTCTCAAGGACAAGATCCAATATCACTTGGGCTAGGTGTGACGTACTCAGTCTAGCGGGAGTTGACACAATGTCTATACTCTAAACCGAGTGGGCTATAGAATGGTGAAAGGATAAATTGCATAGAAATTATCTATGGAAAGGTTCATAGTCAAACCACTGACTTTCTGGTCAATTGGGGGTCATGATGTCTTGTTAGATGCCGCCCATGACTTGCTTAAATTATTTGATAATTTTAGTGGCCAACATAATCAGGAATCTAATGGGTCACACGTTTTGGAGATGTGAAGATTGAGTAAAATGGCTTTAGATGGAATTCAAAATATGAGAGAATTATTTTAAGTTGATTCGCGATAAAATTGCAGAAAAAAATTGCTCGGGGGGTTAAACAGGCCCATGCGGGCCCGCTCGCTTGGCAGGCCAATTGCCCAGTAGGCCCATGTGGCACATGCAGCAGCTCGATGGCCATTTATTGGCCATTTAAATGGCCTAAATGGCCATTAAGCCATATAACTCCCATTTCTCCTCTCTTAATTTTTGCTGTATGAAATTGATATTCTTTTGGATCTAAAAGTCCCCAAAAGACAGAAAATAGACAAAAAAAAATTTTTGGGAGAAAAAAAATTTTGAAAAAATTAAAGAGTTAATTTTTCTCTCAAAGGAACACACATCATTGCTAGCACTTTAAGGTGTTATCAAGTCATCTCCCTGGTGGTTTCATTCTTTTTTCTCTCAAAGGAACACACATCATTGCTAGCACTTTGAGGTGTGATCAAGTCATCTCCCTGGTGGTTTCATTCTTTGTTCTTCGCATAGATATTGTTAGAGACAATCCTAGATTGGATTGTTGTGGTTTGGTATAACCCAACAAGGTGAGAAGTTGAGAAAATCAAGAAATTATAAAGGCATAATTTCTAAATTTTGCTTTGTTAAATTAGTTTTAATTGACATAAGTAGAATCCTTTGATTCAGGTTTTGAAAAATTTTATTTTCTGCTGCGAAACATGTATTTGATACATGTTCAAAACCCTTCAGTATGGACGGTCGAGGATGTTACAATTCTCCACTCCTTTTAAAAATTTAGTCCTCGAAATTTGAATCCTATAAACAAGTGTGGACACTGTCTTTTCACATTTTCTTTTGTTTCCCATGTTGCCTCTTCTTGTGAATGGTTTCTCTATAACAATTTGACTAGAGGTATTTCCCTATTTCTTAACTGTATTGTCTTGTATCCCATGATCTCTATAGGTTGTTCTCTGTAGCTCATATCTTCTGCAATCTCTATGGCTCGATCCTTAAGTACACGTGTCAGGTCTGATATGTATCTTCTTAGCATATTGACATGAAATACATAATGAATATGAGCCATCTTTGGTGGTAAAGGCAACATGTATGCCAATAGACCAACCTTTTCTAGAATTTCATATGGCCCTATGTATCTTGGACTCAATTTACCCTTCCTACCAAAACGGATAACTCTTTTCCATTATGACACTCGAAGAAATACCTTTTTGCCTACCTCATATTCCATTTCCCTTTTGTGTTGATCAACATAGCTCTTTTGTTTGTCATGTACTGCCTTGAGTTTGCTTTTGACTATCTTGATCTTGTCTACTGTATCTTGTACCATTTTTAGTCCTTCAATTGCTCATGCACCTTCTTTATCATAAATAATTGGGCTTCTACACTTTTTGCCATTTAATGCTTCATATGGTGCCATCTGGATGCTGTTATGATTATTATATGCATACTCTATTAGTGCCACATATTTATCCCAAGATTCTTTGAACTCCATAACACATGCTCTGAGCATATCCTCCAATGTTTGTATAGTTCTCTCTAATTAACCATCAGTCTATGGGTGAAATGTAGTTATGAAGTTCAATTTTGTTCTTAATGCATTTTGTAAACTCACCCAAAAATGTGAAGTAAATCGTGGATCTCTATTAGACACGATGGATAATGGAATGCCATGTAATCTAACTATTTCTTTGACATACAACTTTGCTAAATTCTCAAGTGTACACCCCCATCTGATAAGTAGAAAATGTGCTGACTTGATTAATCTATCAAAATTACCCATATAGCATCATTCTTCCATGGTGTTCTCGGCAATCCATACATAAAGTCCATTGTCATTTTCACCCATTTCCATTTTGGCACTAGCAATGGATGTAATTTACCTATTAGAGCTTGATGTTCTACTTTAATTTGATGACATTGTAGGCATTTAGAAACATGTTCTGCTATGTCTTTCTTTATCCTTGGCCACAAATAATGAGGTCTCAAACTGTAAAACATCTTCGTCATCCCTAGGTGCATTCCATATGGTGCATTATATGCCTCTTCCATTATTTATTAGCGTAGGTTATTAATGTTCGGAACACATATGCATGACTTTAACGTTAATGTATCATTCTGCAAATGGAAGTCTTTGCTTTTTCCTTGCTTTGCCATTTTAATTTTCTCATACAATTGAGGATCTCTGCCCTGTGCTTCTTGGATTCTGCCTATTGGTATAGGTCTAACCTGAAGAGTTGCAATTAGTGACCCATTATCATGCATACTCAATTCAACATTCATAGGCCGAAGCTGAATCAAATATGGAAGAGAGGATGCTTGTAAGTGAGCTATACTGCCGCTGGATTTCCTGCTTAATGCATCTGCCATTATATTTGTCTTCCCTAGATGATATTCAATTGTGCAGTCATAATCTTTTAATAGCTCTAATCATCGTCTCTGTCTCATGTTTAATTCCTTCTATGTCAGTAGATATCTCAAACTTTTACGGTATATGAATATTTGAAATATTTCACTACATAAAACCTTAATGGATAATTCTATTAAGATTTTGAGATGGGTACGGGGTAGAGATCCTCAGGTATCCGCTACCTGATTTTATATATATATATATATAAGATTTATTTTATTGTAATTTATTGAATGTAATGATATAATTAATTATTTTTTGTGTTTTGTTGAATTAAAAATATAATAGGAGTTGAAACTTTGAAATGCAATTTTTCTATCATAATGTAGAATGTTCAAATTTTATTGTTTTAATGTTATTTTTATAGAATTTGATGAATTATTTTAATTTAAATGTGTTGAATTTTTATTTTATTTGTTTAATTTGATTTATAATATATTGTTTGTATATTTTTATTAATTTTTAATTATTTATTTAGTTTGAAATTTATTTTAAGTTTTTTTTAATGAAAAACGGGTAATTAAACAGTTTCGGGTATTAATAGGATAATACTAATTGGGTTTGGAACGAGTATAGGTAGATGTATATATAATCGAGTTCGGATACCCTACCCATTGTCATCCATAATAATCTCTCATACATAATAAAAATGGAAACACAATATATGTTCCATAAACAATAATATGTTCTAAAAGAATAATGTCCATAATATAATTGCTATATAACCACATCCAAAATTAAAATTAATCAAAATATCTTATGGCTAGGTTTCATCATCATCTTCATCTCTTAAAAAAGTTGATCATGGAAGTTCCACTTTCACCCATATTCAATTGAGGAGAAACTTGTGCATCGGTAGGACCAAATGACTCCAAATCATTATCATCTAAATATTGAGATCCGGAGTCCTCTACTTCTCTTGCATCTACTAAATTTCACAATGACAATATAATATATTAAAAACAAATAATATGAAATCATAAACCAAGTAGCAAAACTAACATTGAGAATGAGTGTCATTTCCTGGAACTGAATGTGCATATTCTTCATAAAGGGCAGCCTCTATTTCATTAATATCCAAATCAACATGTGCATCATCTTCCTCAATCCAAAATTCAGTCTTATCAATGCATTCATAATCAATAGGATCATATCTCAATTAGGATTTAAGGATGATTCTAATTGTATACATGTTCTTTAATCCTAAATTGTAATTCACAAATATAAGATCATTCAACCTCTGATGTTCCAATCTATTTCTCCTTTTAGAATAGATGCGCTTAAATAAACTCCAATTTCTTTCACATCTAGAAGAAGAAGTTTGACTTAAAATTCTAACAACCAATTTCTTCAAAATTGGTGCATTACTTACATACAATGTCCACTAGTTCTCTATAAATTCAAATAAAATCAAATGGAAAAAGATATTCACAATCATAACATTATTCACAGGTAGAAAAATTGAAAAATCTATCTAAAACAATTTATAAGACAAGAAATGCTTTTGTTTACTCGATTGAAGTTCTTTTGCTGACGTTAAGGCTAAAGGTTTCCCAAAGCTTCCAATCCTTTCTCAATAAAATTTGATCTCCTTCATTATCAATGTTCCCATAGGATTTATGTTTTTATTTTTAAACAAATTCACAAAGTCATCAATAATATCATAGTTCTTACTGAAAGAAGGATCATAAAAGAGAGCTTGATTCAAAAAATATGTAGCTCCATAAAGATTTCCATAAAAGTTCTTTTCCCTTCACGCATCAACAATCTTAATATATGACCCATGCTTGCTCTTAGCTTTTTTAAACATATGCTTGCTAGCCTTGAGTGCCCTGCGCACACCTTCAAAGACATATCCTATTGAAGGTTTTTCATCAGAATCAACCAAATGCAACAATTTCACCAGTGGAGCAGCAATCTTCACCATAATTGAGCAACCATCCCAAAATTTTTTATCAAAAACAATAAATGCAAAAAGCTTTCCATTATTGCTTTTAAAGAGCTTGTCACTAGTAAAGAACTTGTTTGTGGCTAAGGCTTGCAAATCATGCTTATGGTCTTCAATGCTTTTCAAAGTTATGAAAGTTTAGCAAAATGTGTCATTGTAAGATGCACTATTTCCTTCCAATCTTTTCTCTTTCTCAACCATGACAACAAAGTAATATGATTGTAAATAAATGTTATTGCCTTAGAAGCATACAATGTCAAGTCAACACATCATTCATGCTACTAAATTTCAGAATCAGATTAACACAATGAGCTGCACAAGGTGTCCATATTATGTTTTCATACCTTTCATATAGTAATCTCCCTGCAGCTACATAATCTGCAGCATTGTTTGTAACCAAATGAACCATATTTGAAGAACCAATCCATTTAACAACTTCAGAAAACAAGTCCACTAGTGTTGTTACATTTTAACAACGTTAGAATCATCAATTGACTTCATAAAACATAAACCAGCTGGGCAATACACTAAAAAGTTGATTAAAGCTCTCTATCGTTGATCAATCCACCCATCTGCCATTAAGGTATAACTAGTTTCTACCCAGTATTGTCTATAACCCTCAATTAGTAGTGAACATTCTTGTTTGCTATTTTTTAACAAATTTATCCTCAAATCCTGATAAGTTAAAGCTTTAAATCCAAGACCAATAGTAGCAATAGCATCCATAGTAGGTTGATAATAAGGTGAATTGGCTGCATTAAAAGGTATTCAACATCACAAAACTACTTTGTAATAGCCATATATGCCCTACTTATAACTTCTTTGCTAGCAAGGGCACTCTTAATATTAGGTTAAGACCTTACAGATGTTCTTGAAACAAAATAATCTCCAATCATAGCATTTTGCTTTCCTTTCCCTTTCAATTGCTTCTTTGATGGATTCATCTACAATGTTTCTTGCTCTCTCATAGAAACCTCAACCGAATCATCATCTTCATATGCCTGCTTATATGTCATTTTGATTTGCTCTTGTTTCTCAGAATTTTCCTTGAGAATCCCTTCTATTCTGACATAGACATCATGGGGAACTTTTTTACATTTCGCTATTTGACCTTGAATGTCAGTCGAATGATATTTCATTCTATTTATTCTATCGCCTTTGAAAGAAGATCCATAGTAAAGACAAGTATATACGATTCTTCCAGTTTCTGTTCTTGTTTCTTAGAAATGTTCCCAAGCGGGATCTTTCTTTCCATGAACGGAGGGCATAGAACATGTGGATTGCTTCTCAAAAGATTGAGTGCTTATAGGACCACCCTTGTTGCTTGAATACCTAAAACAAAATAAAAATGTGAATAAAGCAATAAAGGTGCATATTAAAATGATAAAGATATTCATTAATTCTTCGTCCATTATTAATTATGCAGTTTTATATTTGAATTGAATAATAGGGTTAGGAACAAATCAAAGAGAATTTGAGGAATAAAACACAACATACATAGTTTACATGCCTCCATGGACCATGCCAAGTCATATGCATTACATAGGTTAACATGCAAAATAAATAATTGAACCAATTCTCTCATGCAGATATATTTACAATAAGAGGTTGATAAAGACCCCATTATTAAATCAAAAAATCCATAAAGGAAAGAAAAAATCTGCATAATTGTTTCTATTTTGCAAATTTTAATCCAATTCACCAACCAAATTAACTCTACCTAAAAAGTAGTAATCATAGCAATTCAGTAACTAGTTCTTTGCAAAGAAGTAAGTAACCACAGATTCACTGTTATTGCATATGAAACACAATAATTAAATAAATCATTTCTCATTAAATCCAAAATGCAAATATTTTTTTTTATCTATTTCTCTTTTTTCAATTCTTTAGCTTTCACAAGCAGAATCAAATAATTAAATAGTATTAATTACCAACAAAACTCATGGATTATAACCCTATTTTGGTATTTCTTACATAAAAAAAGTTGGTTTTTGTGATAGCACTAACCCCTAACTTAAGTGATATTAGTCTAGTAAATTGAAGAAAGATTGAGTAGATTGAAACTAGTAAATAGGAAAGAAAATTACAATCAAATGCATATATGGGTTTTTTAAAAAATGAGTTGTTTATACCTAAGCAACAACTAACAGTGGCGAGCAGTGACTGGTGAATGGTGGCTATGAGCTTAGAAGAGAAGTCCCAATCGCACGAAGAACTGAACAGAGGGAGGAAATCAACTAGTATGGTAAGGAACAGGTTGAGTTAGGGATTTTTTAGGCCTTTTTTTTTGTTCCATATAATGAAACGACACTATATTTTATCTGCAAAAAGCGGTGTCATTTCTATTTAAATGAAACGACATTGTTTCCAGTAAAGCAAAACGATGTCATTTCAACATATTTCAAAACTAATTTTCATCCAGCCAAACCATCCAAAACTGGTTGAGTCAGCTGATTCGCAGTTGAACTGATTGATTCACTAATTTTAGCCCTGGTCTGAAGCCCTATCGGCTATCTTCTCAAAACCGACCAGCCTGAGGCTCAGTTTTCAGTTTTTTCAATTGAACTGACCAGGCAAGTCTAGCTTTCATTACCATGCTTGTAAGGTTCAAGTGTTAGCCTTAAACACTTGAGTTAATCTTGTATAAGGGTTATGTGTCTGAGGCAAGTTATAAGGATTTGGTTGTTGTGTTGTCCATCAAAACATAAGGGATTATTGGGTTGAGTGTGAGCCAATGGGAAAATACCTAGTTATGAGTGATCTAGCAAAACTCTCAAGTGTAATTTAATGGATTATTGAGTAAAACTCCCAATTACTATTGGGAGAGGACTAGGGTTTGTTAACACCCAAACCTCTATAAATTTCTTGTGCCATCTCCTTCTCTTACTCCTTTCTTTATCTTATTTGATATTCCATTTCCACAAATTTTTTATTCTGCACCAATTCATACCCCTTCTTAGTGATTGTTTAGGCAACAATTGGTATCCGAGCAAGGTCTAATATTCAAGCCTAATAAGCTCTAGCAAAGATCAACGTGGCCAACGAAGGATTCCAAAGTCTTAAACCTTACTTTGATGGGTCTAACTATGCTTATTGGAAGTTTAGGATTGAGGCATATTTGGATAGCAAAGGAGTAGATGTTAGGGATAGCGTCTGCAAGAAGTAGACCACGCCAATAAAGAAGAATGCTGAAGGCGAAGAAGAGCTCCTTCCAAGGGTTGAGTGGACCGAACCATACAAGGCAAATGGCAAAAACAAGAAAGTCATGACCATTCTCACATGCTCTCTCTCTCTCTCTTGAGGAGTGTGGGAGAGTTCAATATTGTCTTATCACTCATAGCATTTGGAAGAAATTAGAGAACTACCACAAAGGCACCTAGCAAGTAAGGTCTAAGAAATCTAACTTCTTATGAACGAATATGAGCTCTTCTAGATGAAAGTAAATGTGTCTATCACCAGTATGACCAACTGACTCCTTGCCATCATTAATGGCATGAAAAAGTATAAAATACACACAAGCTTGGAAGATGTCAATAACAAAATCTTAAGGAGTCTTCTAATGAGAGATTATGGCTCAAGGTTGGTGGGTATAAAAAAAGCTAATAAAGACTTGAACATCATTCCTACCGATGTGCTCATTGGTAAGCTTTTTACTCATGAGATGGCTCTTGCTAGAGACAAGGAGAATGAACAAGAAAATGAGAAGAAGAAGCCACTAGCTCTTAAGGCAACTACCATAACCTTTAAGGCTCAATACGTGGACCTTATTAGTAATGATGAGGTGACTAAAGAAGGGGATAAGGAGATAGCCATGCTATTAGAATGGATGAAGAGGATGATAGTCAATAAGTATAAGACTATCAAGAACTACAAGTAAAGAGCTTCAAAGTTTAAAGGCTTCTTATCCAATTTCAACTAGAACAATAAAGAGTTGAAATGCAACAAGAGTGGTAAGAAAGGAAACATCAAAGCAGAGTGTCCGAAGCTCAAGAAGTATAAGGGCAAGTCCTACAATAGCGGTGGAGAAAAAGGTCATAAAGCCATATAGGATGATCCTACATCAAGTAGTGATGAAGAAAGTGAAGAAGAAGTGGCTACCTGTGCTTTATAGCTTTGGAGGATCACTCCAATAAAATTAGCTCTGCTTCTCAATCTATTGCTTTAAATGCATGTATTGATGTTGATGGTGACCTTATTGAGGTCATGAGCTTAGAAGTAGAGAAGTATAAAAAGAAGGTTGATTTTCATAAAAGAAATTACCTTCAAGCTTAAGGATGATCTATCTAACCTTAGATGAGCTAAAAACCTCTAATGCTTCTCTTAAGAAGTCATTAACTAAATTTTTACTTAAAGAAAATTATACTTTGAAAAATGAAGTTAAGGAGTTAAGAAACTCTGTCTCTAAATTTCATAAAGTGAAGAAAAATTTGAATACCCTCATTATATCACAAAGACCTCCCTTAATGAGACATGACTTAGGCTTTAATGGGGCATCATCATCATTATCCCCACCTAGCACTATATTTGTGAAGGCCACAACACTACAAACCTCTTTTATTGAATTTGTTGCCTCTAAGGCAAAGAACAAGGCACACATAAAGGCCCCTACTCAAATGAAGAGTAGTAAAGGCTCACTTGGCTTAAGAGAAAAACCTCAAAAGGTCAACCATGCCTTCTTATGCAAGAGGCATGTACCTGGGAAAGCACCCATTTCACATGAGTGTGTATGTTATTGCACTTCTTATGCCTCAAATAAGAAGGTTATGAGGCCTAAACCTCATGTAAGGTGGCAATAGTCCTTTAAGACTAAACAAGGCCACTATTGCATAAAGTTTAGGCACATCAACATTCATTATTTGATTAGAAAATCTCATTGGGATTCTTTTAGGACTAATCCCCAAAGACCCATTGGGTACCTAAGAACTAAACTTGAATTGTTATTTTTATAGGTATGCCTAAAGTCCATTAGCAAGGAAAACATGAGGCTTGTTGATAGTAGGTAATCAAGGCATATGACGGGAAATAAGAACCTCTTCACACACATCAAACGTGTTAATGGTCATAAGGTCGCTTTTGGAAATAATGCTAAGGGTAAGGTAATTGACATCAATTCCATTGGTCTTGATGGCATTTCTATTATTGATGATGTGACACTTGTTGATGGTTTGAAATATAACCTTTTGAGTGTGAGTCAATTATGTGATAAGGAAAACCATGTCACCTTTAGCTATAATGAATGTCTAGTGACCTCTTTGTATGGTCAAGAGATATTCAAAGGAGAAAGAGATTTCAATACTTATATAATTGACTTACACAAGTTGACTAATATTTCCTTTAGTTATCTTATGTCTATTAGTAAAGAATCTTGGCTATGGGATAGAAGGCTTAGACATGCAAGTATGGATTTGATTCAAAGTCTTAACAAAGATGAACTAGTATATAGGCTTCCAAAGGTCAAATATGTGAAAGACAAGACTTGTGAGCTATGTCAAAGAAGAAAGCAACACAAATCATCATTCAAACTTAAGAACATTATATTTACTTCTAGACCACTACAACTATTGCATCTTGATTTGTTTGGTCCTTGTAGTGTTGCTAATTTAGGTGGTAAATACTATGCATTTGTCATTATTGATGACAACCCTAGGTTTACTTAGGTAATTTTCTTAGCTCATAAAAATGATGTTTTTGAAAACTTCAAGCACTTTTCCAAGAGCCAAAATAAAAAGGGATATTTTATCTTTAAAAGTTGAAGTGACCATGGCAAAGATTTTGAAAATGAACCTTTTGAAAACTTTTGTTTGGAAAATTGTATTTCATATGATTTTTCCACTCCTAGAACTCCTCAACAAAATGGGGTAGTTGAAAGGACAAATCATACAGTGGTAGAGATGGAGAGAACAATGCTCAATGAGTATGGTTTACCAACCTACTTTAGTCGGAAGCCACCAATATCACTTGTTATATTTCAAATTATGTTTTCAAAAGTCTGATATTAAATAAAACATCTTATAAGGACAACCTTGGAAATTTTGCCTTAAAATCGGATGAATACATTTTTCTTGGCTATTCCACCTCTAGAAAAGCTTATAGGGTCTTTAATAAGAGAACATTAGTTGTAAAAGAGTCTATGCATGCTAATTTTGATTAAACTTATAAACTTAATATTGGGAAAGGTAGTACAAACCTCAATCTTGATCAAGAACGTAATGGAGAAGCATCAAAAAAGGATGATCATAATAAAGAATAAGAGTAGTAATATTAAGAGGAAGTTCAACGATAAATCCAAGAGTAATGAACAAATGAGCTACCAAAGGAGTGAAAGTTTGTAAGAAACCCTAAGGGAGCAAATCATTGTTGATCCTACAAAAGGTGTAAGTACTCATTCCAAGATCTTTGATCCTAATCTTGATTTTGTCTCTCAAATTGAACCAAAGTCTATTGATGATGCTTTAGGTGAAGAGAGTTGAGTGATTGCTATGCAGAAGGAACTTAACCAATTTGAAAGAAACAAGGTTTGGACTTTGGTTTTAAGACCCAAGGACTATCCAATTATTGGCAATAAATGGGTCTATAGGAACAAGTTAGATGAGGAAGGTAACATCACTAGAAATAAAGCTAGATTGGTTGTTAAAGGGTATAACCAAGAGGAAGGCATTGACTATGATGAAACCTTTGCTCTCGTGGCAAGATTATTAGCAATTCATATTTTATTAGCATATATATACTACATGAATTTCAAGCTTGTTCAATTAGATGTTAAAAGCATTTTCAACGGTTTTATCTTAGAGGAAGTTTGTGTTGAACAACCTTACAATTTTAAAGATCATGTTTTTCCAAACTATGTCTTTAAGCTTATTAAGGCCTTATATGGATTGAAACAAACTCTTAGAGCTTGGTATGAAAGGCTTAATGCATTTGTTTTAAACAATGGGCTCTCTAAATGACATATTGATAAAACTTTTTCATTAAAAGGCATGAGCACGACACTTTAATTGTTCAAATCTATGTTAATGATATAATGTTTGGATCTACTAATGAATCTCTTTGCCAAGAGTTTGCTAAGTGTATGACTAGGGAATTTGAGATGAGAATGATATGAGAGTTCAAATTTTTCCTTGGTCTTCATATCAAGCAAAGCAAGGAAGACACCTTCATCAACTAATCCAAGTATATAAGGGAATTACTTAAGAAATTTGAAATGGAAGGATCTAACAGTGCCAAGACTCCAATGAGCACATCAATAAAATTGGATAAAGATGAGAAGGGTAAAGCTATTGATGAAAAGCTTTATAGTGGTATGATCGAATCGCTTCTTTATTTAACTGCCTATAGACCCCAATATCAAGTATATTGTTTGCTTATGTGCTAGATTCCAATCATGTCTTAAGGAATCTCATTTGCATACGGCAAAAATGATTTTAAAATATCCTCACAACACTATGCATTTAGGGTTATGGTATCCTAGGAATTCATTATTTTATATCATTGGTTTTTTAGATGTCGATTGTACCGGTAGCCTTTTGGATAGGAAAAGCACATCCAGAACTTGTTAATTTATTAGTGAATGTTTGATTTCTTAGTTTAGCAAGAAACAAATTCCGATTGCCTTATTCACCGCCGAAGTGGAGTATATAGCAACGGGCTATTGTTGCACTCAAGTTCTTTAGATGAGTCAACAACTCGAGGACTATGGCCAATTGATTGATCATATTCCTATCAAATATGACGGCACTAGTGGAATAAATCTTTCTAAAAATCCAATTCAACATTCTATAAGTAAACACATTAACATTAGGCATCATTTTTTTAAGAGATTATGTCTAAAAATGGTGATGTTGTGTTAGAATTTATTAATACTAACAACCAATTGGCAGACATTTTCACCAAGCCCCTTAGTGATGAAAGGTTTTGTTTTATAAAAGAGAGCTTGGTATACTTGATAGGAGCATTTTGATTTGAAATGAATTTTAAGTCATGCATTTGCATCATTTATATGCTTGTACATTATGATGCAATTTGTATACTTTTATGTGCTTGATATAGATGTGCTTGATATAGATGTCATGCTTAAAATTGTTTATGTATTTTATTATGTGCAAAAGTTTGAACATTTGCATTCTTGGAGTTTAATTTGATGAACTTCAAGGTTCAAATGATCAAAGACATTCATATTGATCATACTTTATGTGCCACACTGGGAAGCATAAGTCTTAGCTTTGTATCTTTCCTTTTTGTGTTTTTGACCTGTAATTCACGATCAGGATGTACCTTTACGACTGGGAACTATTTCATGCTTGCGAGTTTATCTTTCCTACTTGCGAGATATGAACCTTTTCATAACCATTGATGTCCTTTTAAACTTCTCACTCACGATCCTAGTTTTCTGCTCATAAAATTTGAAATTCTTTTGATCGTTACACCAATTCAAAAGTTCATGCTTAAGAAGACCCTCTTCGCGCTCATGAAACGATATAGAAAATTCAAATCACTCACGAACCTCACATTGACAACTTGTTGAAAACTGTCATAGAATATTTTAAAATTGTCAAAACTCTTCTTTTAAACCCTCAAACGGCTATAGCCTGTACTTCTAGCCTATTTATTCTCTTTCTTTCTCTCTTTATCCCTCACATTTATAATCTATCATCTTTCTTGCTCTTTCTCTCTCTATATATACTCAAATATTCATCTTTATCTTTCTTTCTTTTACTAAGGCAACCACTTCTAAAACTCATATGTCTAAAGGCAACAGCCCTACCTGCTCTAACACGCCTATCACCTCCTATAAAGACATTTTCAACCGATTTTCCAAGGAAGAAAAAATATGCTATAACAAGATCACCAGTAAAACATTCCTCTCCAATAAGAATCTTGATCTTGACGACATCGAGAAGTTGCACCTTAGAATAGAACTAATTGAGGTTCTTAAAGAAATGGGATAGATGAGCTTTGGGCTACCTGATGGGAATGGGCATGATTGAGTCACCATTGAGTTTTTCTCCACTATGCAAGTGATTAAAGATGCCAACAACCATCTAGGCTTCTCTATGTTTCATTTTTAGATGTTTAGCCAACAATAAGAGATGACCAAGAACCAATTTGTTGTGGTTTTTCGTTTCAAGACCAAAGGGATTCTCAATGATGTAAGTATGCACCTCACCTATTCCGCTTTTTGGAAAGACATTTTGATGAGTTTTGAGGATGAATCATATTCATAAAATGCAGCGGAAAAAAACTTTTCAAAATTTGAATCAAAAGATTATACATGTGCCAATTAAAATTAATTTAACCAAAGAAAATTCAGAAATTATACCTTTATAATTTCTTGATTTGTCTTCAACTTCTCACCATGTTGGGTTGTAGCAAACCATAACAATCTAATGTAGGATTGTCTCTAACAATATCCACGCAAAGATAGGAGGATGAAACCACTAGGGAGATGGCTTGAACATACCTCAAAGTGCTAGTAATAGTGTATGTTCATATGAGAGGAAAATTAAACTCTTTAATTTTCTTGTTGTCTCCAAAAATTCTTCTTCTCCCAAAAATTTTTCCTTGTCTATTTTCTATCTTTTGTGGTCTTTTAGATCCAAAAGAAAATAAAAAAAGTAGATCTAAATTGGAAGGAGAAGAATATGAAAAGACATGAATAGTGCCATAGCGATTTTGGCCAATTGAAAGAAGAAAATTTTTTGGAGACAACAAGAAAATTAGAGAGTTTAATTTTCTTCTCATATGAACATACACCATTGCTAGCACTTTGAGGTATGTTCAAGCCATCTCCCTAGTGGTTTCATCCTCTCATCTTCACTTGGATATTGTTAGAGACAATCCTAGATTGGATTATTGTGGTTTGCTATAATCCAACACGGTGAGAAGTTGAAGAAAAATCAATAATGCCATAGCCATTTTGGCCAATTTAAAGGGGTATTCGCATGCTGCTGCACGCCCGCCTAGGCCTGTTAGGCAAGCCCGCGTAGGCCTATAAACCGTTCGAGCGATTTTTCTCTACGATCTTATCGCGAACCGACTCAAAATAATTTTCTCATATTTTGGATCTCATCCAAAGCCATTTTAGTCATTCTTTACATCTCCAATGCGTGTGACCCATTAGGTTCCCGGTTATGTTAGCCATTTAAATTATCAAATAATTTAAACAAGTCATGAGTAGTATCTAGCAACACATCATGACCCCAAATTGACCGAAAAGTCAATGGTTTTGATTACAAACCTTTCCATAGACAACAATATGTGCAATTCATCCTTTCGCTATCCTATACCCCACTCGGTTTACAGCATGGACTATGTGTCAGCTCCCGCTAGACTGACTACGTCACATCTAGCCCAAGTGATGTTAGATCTTGTCTTTGGGACTCATTACTCTATTAGACATGTCACTGAAGACCATCTTTAGGACATTTCCACTCTGGCCAGAGATTCTCGAGTAATAATCCTGACAAGAGGCCGTGGGTATACTCTCCCTCTATCAGGAGTGGTGAATCCTCTATTAGTTACCCAATTACCTTCGAATACCTCAAGCTGCACCCAATCACCACCCTATAAGCGACCTCTATGAGGCAACAAGGAATGGAGTTAAAGCACAGAATCAGTATTTAAGATATCCTTGAGTACCTCAAGTCTAAGGATACTTGCCCCATTGCTATGATGAGACTATTATCGACATTTGAATAGATAATCCATATGATTGTCTCATAGCAGGTCATCCAATGTACTTGATGACTCTTAGCAAGTATCCACATGTTAACTTTGAACATCTCATGTTCACAACTTATGAGATCTACTGCTTGATCCAATCAAGGAGTATAACATGTGCTAGTCTATCTGGATTAACAATGTCCCATCTTGTTGATCCAATAACTAGTGATAATTTAGATACTAACATAATTACACATTATAGGAATCTCATTATCATAATCCCATCATGATTTCCTTCATGCTGTATTTCATATCATGGACTTTCATTAATCAGTTTAAGATATATATCAATTCATATGCAAATGAATACTAATATAATGAAAGAATGCCTTTATGAAAGTGTACACTAAATGCCTAAGGCGATTGCCTTTTTGGGCACATCTCTGACACATTTCTCTTGAGAACCACCTTGACAAGTTCTCTAACTCCAAACATATCAAACCCTTTCTTCATTTCATCTTACATTGGATTCTTGCTTTCCTAATCAATGTAAGAGGTGATAGTAATGAAACAGTTACAAATGAAGACCTCTTTTACCCCTATGCCATGATTTATCACAAGCCAACCAAAATAGCTCCTTTCCTCCTTAAAAAGTTTCAATGTATGGGAAACACCAATAGAGGAGCCATTTCTCTTCATGCCCAAATAGCCTTAATTGCCAAACACATTGGCCTTATGACCAAATAGAACACCCGCCTTCTCACCATGACCTATTCTAAATTAGAGAGCCTCTTTAACATCTAATACCTCTTATATTGCAAAGCTATTACAAAGGTGTCTAAAAGTGCAAATGCCTTTATTTATACCCATAGAGAACATGGTGCTCAAAGAAGCACTAGTGTGATGTCAAAGAAAAGGGCTCGATTATCCATTAGAGAAAGAGCATCAAGAGTCCAAGAAATGCAAACACAAGAGCATGATCTCCAATCTCTCTCTTTGCACGATGTCTACAACTTGCAAATGAGATCCTTCAATTCGATGAAAGATATGATGACACACCTTCATTTGGACATTCAAGGCATGCAAGGTGCTAAGGGTATGCAAGTTTGTCCAACCACCTTTGAAGAATAGGCACCCTTTGGGGGGGAGTGTCAGGATGAGGAAGATGGTGATGATGAAAAAGGCAAAAACGCCTAGCCTTTCTTATCTTTTATGTCTTTTATTGCTTTCCTTAGGCTTCAGTGACTTAGTTGTGTGGCTTTAAGATTTTATGATCAAATATTAGTGTTTGTAACACATCTTTCTTTAATTGATGCATTATGTTTTGTTTTGCCTTTATATCTCTTTTTTCTCTATCTTAGTTGATTGATATTTGGATGATGTTCTTTTTTATATTGATAAATAGGGAGAAAAATGAGAGAAAACTTAGCAAAAATTGAACTAAATTTCATATTTGACCATGTTAAAAAATATGGACTTTCAATAACTTTGTTTGACTTCAATTGTTCAACATGTTTCAATAATTTAATTTTATTTCTGCATTATCAATTTGTTATTTTTGTTTAGTTTGATTGTTAAAATAAAAAAAAAAGGGAGATTGTTGACCTTAGTATGATTAATCTCTATTTTGATATTGACAATCAAATTAAATGACATTAATGTCTTTATTTAGTGTTGTTTTAATAGTGTACAAAGTTCAAGTCGATTGGATATGATTTACTTAGTGAACAAAATGATTAATTCTTAGAGACATGTAACTCGCGCCCGCTAAAGTATTTCACGATCGAGAGAAGTTTCACAATCGAAAAGTTATAGTTCCTGCTCAGGTAAAATAGAAAAAAATCAACTTGGGTTCCAGTAAGTTTTTACGACCATGAAATAGAAAGCTCCTATCTAGGAAGCAAAAATTCAAGATTGAAAAGGGGTGCTCGCATCTGGAATATTTAAAAGGATATGACGGTTGGAAGACGCCTCTACTACAAAGTGTCACGACTCCCTATAAAGTCATAACAGCTAAGTTTGAATTTTGAAGTTGCCATTCAGGAAAAGTTTTCCAACTGAAAAGTGCTCAATTTCAGCAATTCAAAGCTATAGGTCAAACATTTCAAGAACATTTCATGACCAGGAAAGGAAGTTCCTGATAGGGAAAATCAGCTCCTAACCATGAATTTTGATAGAAACTAGCCATTAGGACAGAGATTCAATCAGAGGAAGCTACATGTCAGTACCTTGTGGACAAAGACAATTCAGGACTACAAACCCCCTATTCTCGATCGGGAACGTGCTTCTACAAACAACAATTAATGCTCTTGTAAGAAGACTTTAGGTAAAGTTATGATGCCATTTGTAATAGCTAATTAATGGGTGATAAGTATAAATACTCTACCAAAAGGCCAGTTATGATACCTTACTAACTCTCAAGTGCAAAATTCTTACAAAATTAATTCTTGTAAGGTTTAAGTGTTAACCGTAAACACTTGGGTTAATCTCGTATAAGAGTTGTGTGTGTGAGCCAAGTTACATGAATTTGGTTGTTGTGTTGTCCATCAGAACACAAAGGATTATTAGGTTGAGTGTGTGTCATTGGAAAAATACCTAGTTGTCAGTAAGCTAGCAAAACTCTCAAGTTAATCCAAGGGATTAGTGAGTTGAACTCCTAATTGCAATTGGAGAGAGGACTAGGGTTTGTTAACACCTGAATCTCTATAGATTTTGTGTCATCTCCTTCCCTTACTCTTTTTTTATCCTATTTGATATTCCATTTGCACAAATTTTTAATTCCGTACCAATTCATCCACCCCTTCTTGGTGATTTTTTGGGCAACATTATTCATATTGTATTTGATGAATCTAACCCCCTTGAGCTGAGAAAGGTAGTTTTTATTGATGATGATGTAAGCTTGTTTAAAGAGCTAATTCAACAACAAGGTGCTAATCATCAAAGTCATTCACCTAATACATGTCAAGAGATTATGGTGGTTGATCCCCTAAAAGATGAAGTTGAAGAAGCACAAATGATTCCTCAAATTTCAAATGTGCATGAGAGTCTACCTAAAGAGTGGCAATTTAAGAAGGACCATCCTAGAGACCTCATCATTGATAAACCATCAAAAAGGGTAACTACTAAGCACTCTCTTAAGCATCTTAACAGTCTAGCCTTCATCTCTTAAGTTGAACGTAAACATGTTAATGAGGCTTTATATGATGAGAGTTCAGTCCTTGCTATGCAAGAGGAACTCAACTAATTTGCGAGAAATAAGGTATAGGCTTTAGTCCATATACTTAAGGATTATCCTATTATTGGCACTAAGTGGGTGTTTAGAAATAAACTTGATAAAAGTGGTACCATTACTAGGAATAAGGCTAGGTTAGTGGCTAAAGTCTATAGCCAAGAAGAAGATAAAGACTATGATGAAAGCTTTGCTTCAATTTCAAGGTTAGAATCTTACATAAATTTCAAGTTATATCAAATGCATGTTAAAAGTGCTTCTCCTAATTGCTATATTGAAGAGGAAGTTTATGCTAAGCAACCTCCGAGTTTTGAGCAACATGATCTTCCAAATCATGTTTTTAAACTTCTTAAAGCTTTATATGTCTTGAAGCAAGTCCCTAGAGCTTGATATGAAAGATTAATTAATTACTTTCACAACATGGTTTTTCTAAAGGTAAGGTTGATACAACTCTTTTTATCAAAAAATATAAGAATGACATTCTAATTGTGCAATTCTACATGGATGATATTATATTTGGTGCTACTATTGAATGCTTATGTGAAGAGTTTACCAAGCGTAAAATAACTGAGTTTGAGATGAGTATGATAGGAGAACTCAAGTTCTTCCTCAAACTCCAAATCAAACAATGTTCAGATGGGATATTCATAAATCAAGCTTATAAGCACTACCATCAAGCTTGACAAAGATGATAATGGCAAGCAAGTGGATGAAAAGAAATATAAAGATATGATCAGTAGCCTTCTTTATCTTATCGTTAGTAAACTCGATATTATATACGTCGTATGCTTATGAGAAAATTTTCAATCTTGTCCTAGAGAGTCTCATCTGCATGATGTTAAGAGAATATTGAAGTATCTTATAGGATCTCAACATTTAGTCTTATGGTATCCTAAGTGCATTTCATTTTATCATATGGCTTACTCATACGCAGACTATGTCAAGAGTATTCTTGATAGAAAAAGTAATTTGAGTACTTGTCAATTTTTAGGAAATTCTCTTGTTTCTTGGTTTGGTAGGAAGCAAAATTCAGTGGCATTATTCACAGCTAAAGCCGAATATGTTGTTACTAGTTATTGTTACACACAAGTGTTATAGATAAAACAATAACTTAAGTATTTTGGCTTGGAATTTAATCACATTCCTATTAAATGTGACAATACAAGTGATATAAACCTTTCTAAGAATCCAATCCAACATTCTAGGAGTAAGCATATCGACATTAGGCATCATTTATTGCATGATCATGTGAATAAATGTGATGTTGTACTTGAGTTTGTTGACACTACCAACCAATTTGCTAATATCTATTTCAAACCTCTTCGTAAGGAGAGATTCAATTTCATCAAAAGAGACATTAGTATGGTGGATACTAGTGTATATATATATTGTAAACCTTGAGTGTTTACCTGATCGTACTCTTAATGATCATATATTACACTAGTCCCAAATGATTCATTTTGAGTACAATTTTTGTCCCAAAATATGTTTATGATCATTCATTTTCGCATATATGCACATTTCTGCCTTTTATCTATCACATTTTATTATTTCCAGTGTTTCACAACTTGTTTCACCACCTCGAAAATATGACTTAGCATGAGTCATGGGTGTGACTAAAATAGTCATGGTCATGACATATGATTGGATTAGTGGACAAATGAGTTCACCAATAGAGTCACGATCTATATCACACTTTGGTGCATATGATAAAAAAGGTTCACGGCCATGACACATATAGTCACAGGCATGAATCAAGTGGTAGACCATTTTTTAAAACCCTAACTTTCTTTTCTTTCTCTCTCCTAAAAAACTCAGACATGTTGCTGCCACTTCTTTTTCTCTTTCCTCTTAACATTTTCGGCAATTTTGTCTCTTCTCCACCATTTCTTTCTCATTTTTCTTCATTTCTTCTTTATATTTCTTATTTTCTTCCATTAAAATCTTCATCTACACCATTATTTCATCTTTTTTATCCATCTCTGTTGTTTTTCGATCTTAATAGCCGCTTCTTATGCCTTTGAAGCTATTAGTCATGTTTTGGTCGATTTTCTCTCATATTTTTAGGTTCTTCCTCACAGTTTCAAGCTTCCTGTCACTCCTAGAGTATTCTCCTCACAGTTTGCAATCATAGCTTCTCAAGAGGGAACTTCCAAAGGTTAAGGAAAAAGGAAATCAACCAGGTCCACGACAAATAGTCACCATCTGACCCTTTTCTCATAAAAATCCATAATGCAACTCATAAAAGGTACAAAGTTCTAAAAAGTCTAGCTATTTTACTCTATGTGCCTTTCGATTGGAGCTATGTTAGGGATTTAGGACTAAAGCCCTATGTGAGAACTCTATTGGAAAATTTTAAAATATGCTGAGTTTTGTGGACATGTATAGACCTATATTTATGGATTTGACATTAGAATTTCTTTGCACTTTGCATATTGATCAGTTGGAAGTTATGAAATTTTTTGCTGTGGGGACAAATTGAGTTATTTGCTAAGTCTTTTTGTGAGATTATTAAGCTACCTTATGATGCTGAGAATGGCCTTCCTAGTTTTTCCACTTATACAGTTTGGAATTATCATGGCTTGAGTTATTGGGATATGAGGTTGGTGAAGAGCATTGCTTTAAGAACTCCTACTTTGAAATATGTTAACCGATTTAGTATATTTACTAAAGGTGACATTAATAAGGTTATTCGCACGTCTGAGGTGTTCTTGTTTGAGTGTGCTAAACCTTTCACCCCTGTGGCTCTATCTTTGTGGTATGCTACTCACCTATTTTAAATGACTATTAAGCTTGCAAGTGATATCTTGGTTAGGAGCTACATCACCCATATAGTTATGGCGCTTGAGTTGTTAGATTTAGAGACCACCAATTTGATCCCTATTCCCTCTTCGTCTAAGGACAAATTAGATACTGACTCTTTTGTCAGGATGGGAGTTGATGCACTAGTCATTTTTAGAGGTGATATACATTATTGCTTCAAGGACTATATTACAATTTTCTTTGGGAAAATGTAAACACTGATGGGTTCAAGGCAAGACTCCATATTAGGGAGAGGAAGTGAGTTACACGTGAGACTGATGCTAGTTATACGACTCATGCTGAGGGTGCTGCTACTATTAGTAGTGGAGAGTCTTCTACCACTCTTGATATGGTTCAATAGTTGATTACTCATTTCGACCATCGTTTTGATATGCTTGAAGAGCACTTGAGGCGCATTTTACTTCTCTTCAATAGGAGATTGCTGCTTTTTGAGATCACCTTCAGCCTCCACAGCCTTGATTTGTCATATCTTTTGTTTTCTTTTCTATCATATTTTGGACAAATTTTCGTATTATACTTAAGGAAAAGTACAAAAAATAGGCATGTGGCTTCGCGCTTTTGAAGTTTTAAGTATTTGTTTTTTTTTTACACAAAATAAAGTATGTATTTTATGTCATTAACAAACTTAAGTATATACCCCTAAAACTATTAAAAATGCTAATGTGACACCATTTCTCATTAGATATATTTCTCCCTCCTACATGTCAACTTTCTCTCTTTCTATCCTCATTATCTTCCCTTTCTCTCTCACTTTCTCTCCAATCGGTATCACCAAAATATCCTCTTTGTTTCTTCTCCATCGACATTATACTATGCAAAGCTCAATAGTCACATGTGTTGAAATATATTTCTGTTGATTTTTATTCCTGAAATAGAGCTCTATTTGTGGATTGTTAGAAGAGCTCTATTTGTCGAACTTTGGTTGGAAGGCCTGTTGAGCAACCATAAAACTCCTTACTTGGTCAATCGATGTGCACAGAAGGAGAGCCAATGTTCCATTGCTGGAAACTTCTACCAATCCAATCTAATAACCTCCCCTCTCTCCCTCACATCAAAATGGAAAGACACGATCCATTGCCAAATTGTGTTTTTTTGCTTTTTTTTTTTATTTCTTTCTCTACTGTGATTTAAAAAGATTGTGATCGAAAAATTATTTTTCTCTCTACAGTGTTGATAGGCTAGTCATTTAGGAAATTGAAACAAATGATTGTAGTGTAAATTTTGATTTGGGAATTTGTGTGATTAAATTTGATTTTTGATAAACAAAAATGGTTCATGTTAAGTAGATATAGGGTCTAGCATGTGAGAGAGATATTAATGAATTTTTCTCTTTCTTTGGAAAACTAAAATCCCTAATTGATTTTCTTTATATTGTGTATTTTTTCTTGCTTTTTCTGGGAATAGATGGCAGTTCATGTGTTCATTTTTCTTTCTTGTTGTGCTACATTATTTTATTTGTAAAAGTATTTCAAATATCTTTAAAAGGGCTATTTATTTTCCTATTCGGCTCATGAGAAAATGTTGTAAATTAAGAAAAATGCAAGATAACAGACGCTTTGATATTATTGCTTGTGATGTAGTGAGAGAGAGATGCATGTGAGAGAGAAAGCATAAAGAAAAATTGAAGATGGTAAGGATGTAGAAAGAGAGAGTTGACATGTAGAAGAGAGAAATATATTTAATGATAGATATGAGAGAGAAATGGTATCACATCAACATTTTTTAACAACGTTAGGGGTATATACTTAAGTTTGTTAACAGCGTAAAGCACATACTTTATTTTGCTCGAGAAAACATAATTAAAAATGCAAAAGCACCAAATCATAGGCTGGTTTTTTGTACTTTTCCCTTGTATTTAAAACTCTGTTAGGCTATTTCTTTTTATGCATGAGTACTTTCTTCCTCTTGGCTTAAGTCTCTTTTTGTTGGTGCCAAAATAGGGAGAAGGCATTGTGGCTTGTTTTAAACCTTAATGTTTGAATTGCATTTACTTTGGTGTTTATGACTTGAATTTATATTGGCCTTGTTTGCATATGGATGCATATTTATATCTTGAACTCATTTTGTTTATATGCATTATTTCAGGGGGAGTATTTTTTCTACATAGTCACATTGCATAATTATTTGTTAAAAAAAGAGAATGTTGAACCTTAAAGGGTATTCCCATCTTTTTGATGATTACAAATAATTAGAAAATGGTATTTAACAATTTCAATTATCTAAGTGATAAATAGGCTTAATATTCAAATGCAAAAGTCATTAAAGATCATATTATGGGCAAAATACAAGTGTCACACCCATGAATAATATAATCATGCCTATGTTGATTGAAGATAAGGTCATCTGAAGTCTGGAAGACTTTACAACCGGCGTACAAGCTGAATCACAACTTCAACATAAGTCATGCCCGTAATAATAAAGGTCACACCTAAGAGGATTGATGGGAAGACACCAAAATTGGACTAAATACTTCACTACCTAGATCACGCTCAGAATCACAACCAAAGCATTAATCATGCCCGTGACTCACCCATTCACGACTATGACCATCGAAATGGCGATTTCTTCAACTCAAAGGTCTAGATTGAGTCATGCTCATGAAGATCTATGTCACACCCCATCAACTTCAACATTTAATGTTGTAGAAAGCTTTGCATAGTTAGTTCAATAGCTAGAAATGTCATAAATGCGCCCCTAATGGCTCTAATTCTCAGAGAGAGTATAAATGACCTTCAATAATGTCTTCTAACTAGAAGAGAAAAATCTTTAAGTGCTTAATTACTTATAAAAGCCTGTGCATTCATTATTCATCCTTTAAGCTCAAGTGTTCTCGAGTTTGTATGTTGTTGGTTGTTGTTAATTCCTCAATCAATCATTCAATAAGAAGTTTGAGTGAGTTGGTTTGGGATTAAAATACTTGAAAGGGTTTGAGTATGAACCTTGGGATAAAAATACTTGGGTAGCTTAATTAAGCTTGTAAAAGTTTAATCTACACCTTGAAGTAGATTAATAGTGGATTAAAACTCTCAACAAGAGTTAATGAGAAAATCCATCGTAGTAGGAATGATCTGAATGAGTTTGCACTAAGAACTCTCGTTTTCTGACTTAGAATGATAGAATTCTAAAACCTTATTCTTTTCTTTTATCCCTATCCAACTTTATATAGGGGGTGAGAGTTAGTAACAAGAGACACTTATTCCACATAATATAATAATCATGGGTCATCCATCACACCCATATTATTATCTGGCCCACATTAATAATCCACACTAAATGAATTAATAAAGTATTGCCTATATAAAAAATTGATCAGATTCTTAAGGCCATTTATTTTGTAATATATATTTATTTTTCAATCAATGAGCCCACATCCATAATTAGATATAAAATATATCTAACATTCTCCCACTTGGGCTAATTAATTGAAAATCTATTACAAAAGACTTCTCATTCTCGCTTGTTTCAATAAAATCATTGGCAAAGAATCATGTCAAAAACCACACTATTCAAGAATATGGTACCTTCGGTCACAATTACCAATAACTCTATCAATCATTAGCACAGTATGGTAACGTAGCAAGATTAGTCAACAGTTACTTTATGATCAAACTTTATGTGTTGAATTTTTTGTCAGTTAGTGATTTTTTATCTGAATGCAATACAGGTACATATAAAATATCTTTTATGACTTCAAATGAAGTCTGTGTATGTCTTAAAAACTTTATATCGTATGATTCTTTATGTATCCCAAGACATACAACCAAGGCCATAAACTTTAATGCCTCAAGTCTTTGCTTAAGACAATACTAATCTTAAGACTTTAATTTATCAGATCTGATATACATAACATTATATTTTTCAATGAAAATGTAACATTTAATATTTTCCCACGAAAATACAATATCAAATATTTCCAATTAAAATAAACCATCAAATATTTTCCAACGAAAATATATACATACTGCATTGATGATCATCAATTTACAAAGTACATTATATCAATTTATAAACTATAAACCAAAATACATAGAGCAACAAGAAAGCCTTCCACTAATCCAAGGTATCAAAAGTCGACTTTAGACTCATACTAATGACATGTCTCTGAAAAACATTGGGTCGAATACCCTTGGTAAAGGGATCAGTTATCATATTATTTGTACCGATATGCTCTATTTCAACGTCACCCTTCTTTACTAGCTCTTTTAATGTCAAATCTTTGACTTTTATATGCTTAGACCCATTGATATTCTTGTTGTTCTTTACAAACAACACAGCTAGCAAATTATCACAATACAATTTTATGGGCATGTCAATGGAATCAACAATTGACATTTCGGCAATGAGATTTCGTAGCCAAACAGCTTGTATAGTTGCACCATAATATGCTACGAACTCAGCTTGCATCATGGAAGACGAGATTAAAGACTGTTTAACACTTTCCAAGATACAGCCCCACCAGCTAACATAAAAATGTAGCCTAACTCAATTTTCTGTCATCAGAATAGCCAGCAAAATCTGAGTTAGTATAACAACTAACTCAAGATTTTCAACATTTATGTATGTCAAGGTGTAATCATTGGTCCTTTAAGGTATCTCAAAAATCTTTTAGCTGTAGTCTAGTGGCCCATTCCAAGATTAGATTGATAACTATCCAAAATACCAATTGCAAATGCAATGTCGGGTCTAATGCATACTTGAGCTTACATTAAGCTTCCTACTGCACTAGCATATGGCATTGATTTCATTGATTCTCTCTCAACTTCATTCTTAGGAGACTGTGCCAGGCTCAATTTATCACTCAATTTATCACCTTTAGCAATTGGCACATCCCAAGACTTACAATCTTGCATATTGAATCTTTTCAATATCCACTCAATATATGCTTTCTAAGAGAGACCTAAAAGGTTTTGAGATCTATCCCTATGGATTTCAATTCTAAGGACAAAAAATGTTTCTCCAAGATCTTTCATATCAAAATATTTAGACAACAACTACTTTACCTCATCCAATGTTCCTAAATCATTGTTTGCAAGCAGTATATTATCAACATACAGTATCAGAAAGATATATCTACTCCCACTGATCTTAAGATATATGCATTTATCAATTTTACTCTTGACAAATCCCAAAGAGGTGATCACACCATTAAATTTCAAGTACCATTGTCGTGAGGCTTGTTTTATACCATAAATAGACTTTTTAAGTCTACACACATGATGATCCTCACTATCTTCCTGAAAACCTTCAGGTTGTTCCAAATAGACCTTTTCGTTCAGTTCTCCATTCAGGAATGCAGTTTTTGTTAGAGATGTGCCCAAAAGGCAATCGCCTTAAGCACTTAGTGTACACATTCATAAAGGCATTATTTCATTATATTAGTATTCATTTGCATATGAATTGATATAGATCTTAAACTGATTAATGAAAGTCCATGATATGAAACATAGC